>CAKNXH010058321.1:40765-54493 GCA_932178445.1 Andricus quercusramuli | reverse complement strand
GTGCCTCTAAGTGCTTTTTTCACCTCTTCGGCAGTGACTGATGGGCACTCCTCCTCAGATTTTATGAGGCTGTCGCAGAACTCTTTGAAGCGGATGATATTGTCAGTATCTTCTTTCAACTCTAGTGTTTTCGGGATCTTGTACACCTGTCTCCAAGAAGTTTCTACCTCCTTGGGCTTGGGTGAATTTTTTACAAAAACAGGGGGATCACTGAAGAGGCGTGATGGGTCAGCAAGAAACTGTTGATTCTCCCTGTTCCATCTCTCCCTCTTCTGTATCCTCCTCCTTGCGTCAGATAACAGCCTTATTTTGTCAACAATATGCTGCTTGATTGTCAGCAGCTTTGACTTTTTCAGTGTGTGATTGAAGGTCCTTGGTTCTTGAGCGAACTTTCGAACCCTTTCCGTGAAAGGTCTACCAGATGTTATGTAGTCAATCACACATTGAACACGGGACGCATTCTGTCTATATATATACTCATATACCTTCCTTCCTTCCTCGTGCATCCTTCTCACTTCATCCATCTGCAGTCCATTCGTTCTAAAACACCTTCCCCTTTCAGCCTCCATCTTCCCAACCCCTCTCCTGTTCTCCTCCTCCCACCAAGAATCTCTAACCAGCTTACACACCCCTTCTACCAAAAATTTCTCCTCATATGTACACGCCCGACTCTCCGCTAGAATCCCTATATTCGTTCTCCCCGTCTCCCTCCTGACAATATAATTAGGCATGTTTCTTGCCAACCCCAATTTCCACTTCACATACCTCTCCTGTGTAATATTTACCTCTTCACTTTCCTTCTATCCCCACACCTTCACTCCATACAATAGCACACTCATGACTAGTGACTCGAACAATTTCATTCTCCTTACAAAATCTTCTGCGAAATGGTGTAGGAGTGAGGGTAGTCCCAAGCTTACGATCTCGAAATGAAGATGAATAAAAGAGCAAAGGGGGTAGAAATCTTCAATCTCGCGGTAGGATGGTCCTTATGGTTTTGGGAAACAAGAAAAAGTGACCTCGAAATTGTTATTCACAGTTGAAAAATCGGAATTTCTACGATGTTTCTTTTCATAAAGGTTATAAGGAGAATGATGGGAGCAGAAATGTTCTATCTTGCGGGAGACTCCCCGCTGAGCGCTTAGCGGTCGGCTGTTTTGAGAAAAGTGCGACATATATTTTTGAAATAACCTTGCTTTGCTTCGACCGGTTGTTGTCACCTTATCTACGCTCACGGAAGCATTTTTTTAATTCCAGACTACATCTCGAGCGCTTAGTGTTCGATCTTTTGGACTAGCGCGCGCTGTATATCATTGTGATTTCAACCTCATTTGTTACTGATCTCACCGAGGCACCGTGTTCAACATTAAAGCTGTTACGTTTTACTAAATTCAAATCACTATCGATCATAATGATCGATAGTTACCAGCTCTGAAGATAATACAGATTACTAGTAAAAACATGTATCTAACATAACACCTTGCAAATAAAGCGTATTCGAAAAAAGGACTCTTCTTCCGATCTCTCCAGTAGCTTAGTGATTAGAGCACCTGATCGGCAGTCAGTTGACCTGGCGTGCGAATCCCAGCGGAGCGAAAAGGAGTAGATCTTTTTTTCGAATAAAAATTTAATTTTAAAGACATTTAACTTATAGCTCCATCTGGTCTGAAAGGACGTTAACATTATCTGTATGAGAGGAGATACCTTTGACCGATATTATAGAATTGCAATTTACGGTGTGTGAATGATTGCCCTACTGATCGATAGTTACCATCTCTGAAGATAATACAGATTACTAGTAAAAACATGTATCTAACATAACACCTTGCAAATAAAGCGTATTCGAAAAAAGAACTCTTCTTCTGATCTCTCCAGTAGCTTAGTGGTAAGAGCACCTGACCGGCAATCAGTTGACCTGGCGTGCGAATCCCAGAGGAGCGAAAAGGAGTAGATCTTTTTTTCGAATAAAAACTTAAGTTTAAAAATATTTAACTTATAGCTCCATCTGGTCTAAAAGGACGTTAACATTATTTGTATTAGAGGAGATACCTTTGATCGATATTATAGAATTGCAATTCACGGTGTGTGAATGATTGCTCTACTAATCGATAGTTACCATCTCTGAAGATAATACAGATTACTAGTAAAAACATGTATCTAACATAACACCTTGCAAATAAAGCGTATTCGAAAAAAGGACTCTCCTTCCGATCTCTTCAGTAGCTTAGTGGTTAGAGCACCCGACCGGCAATCAGTTGACCTGGCGTTCGAATCCCAGCGGAGCGAAAAGAAGTAGATCTTTTTTTCGAATGAAAATTTCATTTTAAAAACATTTAACTTATAGCTCCATCTGGTCTGAAAGGGCGTTAACATTATCTGTATTAGAGGAGATACCTTTGTTCGATATTATAGAATTCCAATTCACGGTGTGTGAATGATTTCTCTAATGATCGATAGTTACGATCTCTGAAGATAATACAGATTACTAGTAAAAAATATATATAGCACGCTTTTCAAAACAGCCGAAAGCTGAGCGTTCAAGATTTGAATTTAGTAAAACGTAACAGCTTGAATGTTGAAAACGGTGCCTCGGTGAGATTAGTAACAAATGAGGTTGAAATCACAATGATATACAGCGCGCGCTGGTCCAAAAGATCGAACACTAAGCGCTCGAGATGTAGTCTGGAATTAAAAATGCTTCCGTGAGCGTATATAAGGTATGAAAAAGAAACATCGTAGAAATTCCGATTTTTCAACTGTGAATAACAATTTCGAGGTCACTTTCTCTTGTTTCCCAAAACCATAAGGACCATCCTCCCGCGAGATTGAAGATTTCTACCCCCTTTGCTCTTTTATTCATCTACATTTCGAGATCGTGAGCTTGGGACTACCCTCACTCCTACACCATTTCGCAGAAGATTTTGTAAGGAGAATGAAATTGTTTGAGTCACTAGTGATGAGTGTGCTATTGTATGGAGTGAAGGTGTGGGGATAGAAGGAAAGTGAAGAGGTAAATATTACACAGGAGAGGTATGTGAAGTGGAAATTGGTGTTGGCAAGAAACACGCCTAATTATATTGTCAGGAGCAAGACGGGGAGAACGAATGTAGGGATTCTAGCGGAGAGTCGGGCGTGTACATATGAGGAGAAATTTTTGGTAGAGGGGGTGTGTAAGCTGGTTAGATATTCTTGGTGGGAGAAGGAGAACAGGAGAGGGGTTGGGAAGATGAAGGCTGAAAGGGGAAGGTGTTTTAGAACGAATGGACTGCAGATGGATGAAGTGAGAAGGATGCACGAGGAAGGAAGAAAGGTATATGAGTTGGTTAAGAAAAACGGCATGGAGAGAAAGAAGACAGCAGGGCAAGAGAAAATGAGAGAGTCAATGTTTAACAGGAACTATGTGTGGATTGTGCCAAGGGAAAGAACGCAATATTTGTGTTAGAAAAGAGAGAGAGGAAGTCAGGAGCTTATAGCGAGTATGAGATGTGGGTGCATAGAGGGTTTTAATAGGTTCTGGCCCTCTAGGGAGAAGGGGATGTGTGAACTGTGTGGGAACGAGGATGCAAGAGTAGTGCACTGGTTGGAGGAGTGCGTAGGGGTGGACAGGAGTGGGATAAGCATGGAGGTATTGATGCATGAAAGGGGAAAAAAGGGCAGTAGCATAGGTGAAGGGAGTGTTGGATAAGATGGAGAAGAAGAGAAGGAAGGAGGAAGAGAAACGAAGAAGAAAAGCTTGTTTGATGGTTGCTATGAGAAAGACGGGTTGTGTGTAAATTCTTTGTTTTAGTTGTGGGTATATGTGTGTGTTTGTGTTTGGTCGGGCGCACTTGACGAGCGTCGTCCCTTATGTTTTGCGTTAAACATTGTGAGTGTTTCCATCGTTGGGGCTGTGTGATTTCTTTTTCTTCTGAGGAAGATACTAAGTGTGGTGGCCCACCATCACTAGTAGTAGCTTGTGCGATGGTCTCTATGAGAAATAGGTGTGTGCGTGTGTCTCTCTCTCTCTCTCTCTGTGTGTGTGTGTGTGTAAAGATGGGTTTTTTTAGTGTGTTTATTTGTATGTGTTTCTACACCGCCTGGCGTAAGAAATGTATTTCTCATTTTCTGCGTAGTCTGTTGAGCGCCACCGGTTGTTCATAGCCACTCCCGGAAGTGGCATTATTTTTCGGCTACGTGTCGATTAGGAGAGCTCTGCCAGGTTCGTGGCTTTGTGATATTAATCACAGGAAAATTGCTTTTCAAGCCCCACGAATTGGGCTGCCAATTGATATGCTCCTTACTTTTCGGTGAGATTTGTTGGAAGTTGTACGAAGGATATTCGTCGGGGATAATAGATTTCCATCTACAAAGAGGAAGTGAGAAGAAGTTATTTCATGAGATAATAAGAGACAGGAGAGGTAGGGGACCCATTGGAGGGAGTGAGAGGAAATGTTGCCCTTTTTGCAGAGGAGGGTTGAATGGTGGACATACTTCAAGGGAGGTGAAAGGTGGGTATGATCATAGGATAAACAGAGATATCGGATAGAAGAGTGATCCGGAGAGTACCAGAGGTGGAAGCGAGAGGATAAATGTCAAGGAGGTGGAAGGGGCGAGTGATGTGTCTATCTCGTAAGACAGAAAGAGATAGCAGGTTGGAAGAGTGATCTAGTGAGCACCAGAGGAGGGAAAGAGGATTAATTCAAGGCAGGTGGAAAGAGGGATTGACACATCAATCTCCTAAGATAGAAAGAGATAGCGAGTTGAGCGGGTGTTTTTGATTTCGATTTTTTTTTCCCCCTGGAAAGAACTTAGTTAGAGGAGGTCTGTTACGTTAGTTGTGGGAGAGGGGAGGAGTTAGTCAGTGTGTCGGCTGGAATGGCTGGTATGCCAGCTGTCTCAGCGGAAAAGGGTAGGCTGGTATAGCAGCTAACCCGTTAGCACAGGAAAGAAGGGGGAGAAATCAAATGACCAGAAAAAGAAAGAATTATAGGTGAGTAAAGTTTTTATTTTTTTCAAGTTCTTACCATGTTGATAACAGAGAAAAGACGGAGTTCTTAAGTGTGATGGTGATGCGTCGTCAAATTACTTCTGGATGGCTTCCAGCTAGATGATTTCGGCGTCTGAGAGAAAGAGAGAGAGAGAGAGAGGGGGTTCTGTTGATTTCGTTTTCGAGTTGTTGGTCACGGCAATGGCTTGCGGTGAAAACCTATGGCTGGCTACCAGCTGTAGGTACCTGGGGCTGGCTTCCAGCTGTAGGGTATAAGTGAGAGGGCTATGGCTACCAGTTCCCAAACACTTCTGATGACCCTGGCCCGTGCGTGCCCTTTTAACGGGGATGCTGCGTGGGCGTTACGTGGGAGTCAAGCGGAGAGGGTAGAAAATCGTTGGAGGGAGATGCGCGCGTCGAGTTTCGAGGGCGGTCTTCTCGCGACTCTCGCCTCTACTCGCCCTGCCGCCTTGCTGACGTCACTTCACGGAGTACCTATTTCTCTCTCTCTTTTACTCGCAGGTCTAATTACTAGTTATCATAATTTTAAGATGGTTGCCTACTGAATGAATAAACGTCGTTTGCGAAAGTGTTTTAAATCTACCAATAAAAGAGTCTCGCTCTATGCGAGTCGCGTATAACACAATGCGATTCATCTGTGTTTGGCTGCTCTATTGTAACCTATATTACATGAAAAACAATAAATCTTTCTACCGATAGCCTTTGTTATGTTTAAAATTGGTTGATAATGACAACGTCTCTCATAATACATTATATAAATTGTGTGCTCTAAAACCACATTTGCATTTTTCAAATAATATGTACCATCGAAAAGAGGTTGTCGACCTCTACCAAATTCAGAAACTTCGTATACGACAATGGCGAAACCTTCTGATGCAAGATATTCCTGAAATTTCTTTATTTCTGGAACACCGCAACCTGTGACAGGTATAATAACGTCAGTTTCTTTAGTAATAATTTCAGCAAATTCTCGTTGTTTTTTACTGCATTCTTGCCGGATGTTTTGCCATGTATCGTGTAATGTACCTGATCTAATTTCACCACGCACGGCATACACACATGCAGTTGCAATAGAGCGCGGTAAACATAAATTATCATTATTTGATATTGTTAAAATTGATTTTTTTCTGACATACTCGTGTGATAATTTCACTTGTCCTTGACCTACTGGTGCTTCTGCTATAATAGATGTCACAACAAAGTTATCAGTCAAACGAAGCTCGGCATTACTTTGGATTATAATAAATTTAAATTTAAAATTTAGAATTCAAAATTTAAAGATTTTTCGGGTTTCAATCGTGTGCGAAACTATGAATGTTGCCGACGTTTCGTGAACATTGCAGTTCACTTCTTCAGGGCTGACCTGAAACTGAAGTTTCAGGTTACGTTGTTCTTATATATGTATTCTCTACGATGCCTGTGATTGGCCAGAGTGCCCCATGGTGGGGACTGCTTGAACTAGATTGGCCAACCAAGTCTTTTTCAAAAAACCCGGGAGGACGGAAAGCCAAATCGGATTGGTATTATATCCATTGTCCCTGTTGATGTTATTAGGTTGTTTCAAGATTTCGATTGCTTCTCTATGTTTTCTTGGAAATTTATTGTACGTTTTGGCAATGACGGTTGTTTTGTCAAATAAAATACTATGTCCTGTTTCGATATGATGCTCAGCTACTGCTGATTGTGTGAAATGTTTTAGCCTAACTTTACTCTCATGTTCCTTTACACGTTGACTTACCGCCCTCCCGGTTTCTCCAATATAGACTTTACCACAAGAACAAGGGATTTGATATACTCCCGGATCACTGAAAGGTTCCTTTTTATCTTTAGGGTTGTTTAGAAGTTGTCCTATTTTTGCAGGTGGTTTAAATATAGTTTGGATGTTGTGTTTGTTGAGAATTCTTCCTATTTGTTCCGTGATACCTTGAATGTAGGGTAGAATGGTGGTTGTTTTTTTCTCTCTTTCTTTAGTAGGTTGTGTTGACTTATTTTCTTAAGTGTATTTTCTTATTGCTTTATTAATTTGTTTGTTTGTGTAATCGTTTTGTATTAGGATTTGTTTAACATTTTGTAATTCCTTTTGTAAGTTATCTTTATCTGTTATGGAGACAGCTCTGTATACAAGGGAATTGATGACCGATTGCTTTTGAGATGGGTGGTGGTGGGAGGAGGCATGCAGGTATCTGTTTGTATGCGTGGGTTTTCTGTAAACTTCATGTCCTAATGTGTTATCAGATCTTTTATAAACTAGTACGTCCAAGAAAGGTAATTTTCCGTTTTGTTCAATTTCCATCGTGAACTTGATATTAGGGTGTATTTGATTGATGAAATCGAAAAATTTGTTTAGTTCGTCTAGTCCGTGTCTCCAGATGACAAAAGTGTCGTCAACGTAACGGCACCAGAATTCCGGTTTAAGCTTGGATTTGTTAAAGATTTTAGTTTCTAAATTTTCCCTAAAAATGTTGGCTATTACAGGTAAGATTGGAGATCCCATTGCTGCTCCTGTGGTTTGTTCGTAGAATTGGTTATTGTAAGAGAAATAGGTATTAGTGAGACAGTGTTCTATTAAAGGTGTGGGATTGGAGGGGAAGTTTGCAAATGATTTAATAATATCGATTGTATCAGAGATTGGTACTTTTGTAAAGAGAGATACAACGTCGAAACTTACTAGGATGTCTTGGGGTTGAATGTGAATTTGTTGTATTTTTCTGATGAAGTCAAAAGAGTTTTGGATGTGTGTGATAGAGTTTCCTGTGAAAGGCTTTAGTTTTTTGGCGAGAAAGCGTGCTAGGTTGTAAGTTGGAGAGTTTATTGCGCTGACGATCGGTCTGAGTGGGATGTTGTTTTTGTGAATTTTTGGAAGTCCGTAAAGTTTTGAAGAGATAGAATTAGTAGATTTTAATTTGGATTACATTGTAAAGAATCTCCCACATATCTTCTACATTGAAACTGCTTGCGAGTCGAAACGAAAGCCAGGCTGCTCCTCGAGAAAAATACTCGCTGTGTAATGTTACTCCAATGTAATCGTTAGGTGAACAAGACTCGGTTAAATAATTATGTAAATCACGCATAGCACCCTCTAACCATTCAATTCCGTTAGTTTCAGCTGAAGGTTGTCGCACACATACACACATTTGTCGGCTTTCTATCCTAAAAAGTTTGGCTTCTTTGCGTGTTTCGCTTAAAATTAGAAACCTGCAGAAACCGATCTGGTTACATGTGTGATTCCATGGAGTAGCCGTAGAATTTACTGAAAGTCGAATATCAAAATTAATAATCATTCTTTTCTAATGAAACCGTATATTTTTTCTCGAAAAACTTATTCTCGTTTTTAAAAAATGTACCTTTTTAAATAAAAGATGAAGCGTGAAAAGGTTTTTCCTGGGAAAATTTATTTTAAAAAATAGAAGATGTGGATTGAAAGGTTTTTTAATTCTCTTCTAAAAAAACTATATCAGAGAAAATAAAAAATGCAGATTGAAAAGTTTTTTCTTGAAGTAAAGCATGTTAGGAAAACATGAAAAAAGAAAATTGGAAAAAATTAATGATACCTATTCATATCCTATTTATGGGTTTGGATTTGCATGTCCTTGGTATCGGTTTGGGTTTTCGATTACTGAAATGCATGTATATAATTTCGAAGTCATGGTCTACAATAGAAGTTTGTGTACTTGTACTTGGTTTGGAAACGCTATTAAAATCGATAAAACTGGTGATTTGTCGTAACGTATGATCCGAAATATCATCTACTATGCAACAAACAAGTACAACAGAAAAACTATTACAAATATTTCACGGAATGACAGATTTTGTCTAAACAAACCTCTATGCAATTATAATTTTTTAAACTTACCCATAAAATCACTGAGAATATCTGAGATATTCGGGTCTTGTTCCTCGGTTATATTAACCACAATGTCATTTAGAATAGGTGAATTATCTGGGTCTGTTTCTATAACTTCGTTCTGTTTTTCATCTACATTTCTTCTTTCTTTCTTCTCTTGTTATTCTTTCTCATCTTCGCTTTGTTTTTCTGTAGAGGAGCCATCTGATGATGATTCTGTAGAAGAGTCATCTGCTGATGATTCCGTAGAGGAATCATCTGATGATGTTTCTGTAGAGGAATCATCTGATCATGATTCTAACGATGTGTTGTCAGATAAAATACTCTCAACTTCCATTTCTTCTTCTTCTTCTTCAACTGATTCATTTTTTTTTTCAATAGGTTTAACTACTGCAATAGATTGAACTTTGTTTTCATTTATAACAGGCTGAACAATTATTTTCTCTGTTTCGTCATCTTGTATTTCCTCTCCTTGTCCAGTGTCAGTAATGTCACTATAAAAATCTTCAATGTGTGGAATAGTACCACCTTGTTCTATGGCTGGAATAGGTTGAACCACACTTACAATATTACTGTCAGCAACTCTTTTTAACGGAAGTATAATAACATGTGGACATGGTAGCAATACATCTGACACAATTCAAGGTAAAATGAAATTACACTTTGTTTGAAACTGGTCGTTTACATTCTTATTTTCGAAGGATGGTCCAGGAATCGGCTGGTCTTCCTGAATAGCAGAACTGGGAATTGGTGCTGAATTTACAATCTGACTACCTCTTGCATACTTTATCATAGTCGGCCGTCCTTGTTGTAGTTCTTCCTGTCTGTTTACCTTTTTTTGTTCTCGCAATTGTACGCGATCATGAGGCTCGGCGTCCAGTTCTTCAGAGAACTCGAGAGCTTTCAATAAAAGTTCGTCAATTCCTTTGTCATAAGAAAATATCAACAACTGTCTTCGACGATTGATATATGTTGACATTAATTGGTTTGCTGCCGAAACTCCAGTTAATGCCCGAACTTTTAAAGCTTGTACAGACAGCATCATTAGAGGCAATTTATTTTCAAAAACATTATTTTGATGGGCCAAACCGAGAATTCGAGCTGTTCATCTACTTATTAGGTAAATTAACTCCTTTCTCAGTTCTTTTTTCACTTTCACCGATAAGCTTTTCACCCACTCCTTAGTGCACCTTCTTTTCACAATTCTATCGCGAATTCGAACAAGTTTCGCCAAACCTATTATACAGCGCATATATGCGGACCGGTCACACATTAGTTTAAAATATAGTACATATATATATTAATTTGAGTCTATGTGTTTTCAAAAGGCTGCGTGGTCTTTTCCTTGGATATGATTCTCTTCGTAAAAGAGGAAACGTCTTCAGAAATGTAATACTTTCACATCTACCTGTTTACTTTTGTTTTAGTGAAGTATTATCTTTCGTTCTTCACAAAAGAATACCAAGCATAATCCTAATATTTATAATGTGTCCTAAAATGGTCTAGAAATTGTCAGCTGTGTCGGTTTCATTATAACATTACAAAAAACGTGCATCAACAGGAAATATGAGTCTGAGAAGTCCAACCCCTTAACTTACCGTCTTATATATGAAATTCGCAAACAATTGTTTATTGAAACATAATCTCTCTCATTATATTGTAGGAGTGGAAGATCTTACAATTAGTTGTATTTCTCATTGGTGATTAATATTTTTGGAAGTGGTATAATATTTGTCCTTCTTCTTAATTATAAATCTCCTACCCTGGAAAAAATCAACTTCTGATTGGTTTAGCGGTTTGTCTCTTATAGTTCAAGTTTTTATCTGATTTAATCATGGAATCATTCGCTCAAATTCAGTGCAGTTAAAATCTTTGATGTAATTACATTCTTCAGTGCGAAAAAAGATCGCTCTTAACTTTTGTGCAAAATACCATCTCTTAACGCAATGGTTGTCGTATATTCTAGTATCTACGGATTGAATCCATCTTTTTCGAAATTGACGATGATGGGATTAGAGCCACAACCCCTTACAGCAAATGAAAACGGAATTTGTGAGCCGAATATGAATAACTTTTTGCGACCTATTACAAAAATTATCAATAAGGTCTTCCAAGGACATGTTTTTGATGTTCAAACTTGGGAAAGGCTTAAAGAAAAATTCTTAAACATCGAACAATATTTTTGGAACTTCTCACTACCTGGATCAGTGGAGAACATTATTTTTGGATCTTACACTTTGCAATTTACCATGTCTCAAGGTGCAAAAGCTATTTGCATTGACACTCAAAGTGATCGGAAACCAAACCAAAAATAAGAAGAAGAAGCTGGTTCCTCTTCTAAACGTATGCAGATTTATAAGCCTGTTATTGCAATGCATATGTCTACTTTTATTCAATTACAATCTCTTCGTCACTGTATTGATGAACGTTTTCGGCAGTTAGAAATCATTTTACCAGCTGCCCATGCTACCGTATAATCGGTCCTGAATATTTTGACAAATACATTTTTGCAACATTGGAATCCAGGGGATATGACTGGAGAAGCTCTTTTGCGAACCATAAGGGACACGGAGTTCGGTGAAATGCTGGATAATGTGAAAAAAGATCTAAACCGTGAAAATTACAAGGACATCGTGGAAATACACAGAAAACTTTTTGTGCACGAACTCCTTACTCTATGCTCACCTTCGATTCTAACGATTATTCGTCATGAATGGTATTTACAATCTAAAAAAAAAGATACACCAATAGTTGAGTAAGTTTTTTCGAATTTCAGTTAATGAAAAAAAATTTATATTCCTTGAGAGTAAAAGATACATTTTCTGACATACAGCCATCTCAAATGTAATGTTCTCTCTATTATGTGTGTGTGTGTATTTACAATCACAGTCGGCAAAATGTACTTGTGCTATGGATAAAATGGAATTGTACTACATAATGGTGATCATACAAATTATTTGAAACTTTTTCACGTGTGTCTGCGATAAATTAATAATTTTGAGCTTTGTAAACAATCTCTTGATTTCCAATTGAATAATAAAATATCGCAATATTGTACAAATGTTGTACTTCCTTCTTAACCCTTTCTACCTAATTTTAGTATATAATTTTATACAAAATTGATATGAGTAATTTTTTATCTTTGACTATTTAAAAGAACGTATATAAAAATGATAAAAAAGTGATTTTTTCTCCATTAGCAAAATATAGTTATATATGTATTATTATCATGCACGAGATTATGAGTGATAATTTTACTACGAGGTGTCGGTATCAAATTCCGTTCATGCGTTTCATTCAATGGTTGGCGAGTCCAGCGGCTTCTTCCACGTTACAACTCGCTCTTGTATTGTAAGATCCAAAATAATCAGTGACGGATCATTACGTAATCTCATTACTGTATAAGGTAATCAATGTCATAATCCAGGTCAAGGGCACATAAATATGATTATATAATTATGGAGAGATCAGCTGCAAGTCCCCTCATTCCTCACCCCTCTGAAGCGAGCCAGTATTCCACCACCACTCTGTCATTCAGGTGACGACGTCATCACAAAGGTCGTTACCATGTAATCTGGATGAGTAGCGGTTATTATTCTACTTCACCCTCTGACGAGAATGTCTACTCTATCCCCACTCTATCATTCAGATGACGAAGTCATCCTAAAGGTCATTACCATACATACGACCTTGAGATCCGATGACTTCATAATTACGTCATCGTCTGAATGACAGAGTGGGGATAGACAAGGGGTTGACATCAGAGGGGGGCAGTATGGGGGGGGGGGGGTATAACCTTGAGATCCGATGACTTCATAATGACGTCATCGTCTGAATGACGGAGTGGGGATAGACTAGGGGTTGGCGCCAGACGGGGGGGTGAGAGTGGGGCTATGGTCTGTCTCTCCATACTGGTAACCTTACTACTTACATGATTCAAGAGGATAAATGTGGTTAATACTATAAGGAAAGTAGCGTGCCCGATAGTGGTGCACTCTGTCATAATCTTTATTAACTCAGGAATCCTTGTTAATGAAACTAAGTTTTTGTGTACTCAGTCAACCTAGTTGAATCAACGGTATTTCCATGATTTTTTTCACGAGAAATCCTTATCTGTTCACCTGGATTTATTCAATCAAAATTGAATGTCGGTTCTAGGAAATAGTAATCATTTGCAGTTGTTATATGGGTGATGGGCAACTTTGCACGTAGCAGCTTTGCACGTGCCCAACTGTGCACGTCGATGGCCGGACGGACAACTGTGCACACCGAAATTCCCACGTGCACAGATAGGCTCCCGTGGACTTGGACGTGCACAGATGTCACTTTCCTAACTTTGCACGTGCACATATGACACTTGCCCAACTGTGCACGTGCACATATGTAACTTGCTTAACTTTGCTCGTGCACAGATGTCACTGGCTTGACTGTACACGTGCACGGATGTCACTCGCCTAACTATGCACGTGCACAGACGGAACTTGCCCAAATGTGCACGTTTATGTTCGTAAGTAAGGGTTTATACGTAGGTGGTCCTTTATATCTAGGTATAATAAATGTTTAACAGCTAAAATTATTCAAACGTGTTGGAACGGAACGTACTAACCTTTTCAAACTTAGTTTTAAAATATTTTAAATATCATTTTTATAACAAATTTGCCTTGCAAATTATCACAGATATATGAAAATCTCTCTAAATGAAACTTCACGCCCGCCATATAAAACTTTACGTCCGCTACACATACACATACAGTATAGTGTGCAAAGGCGTACGGATATCTTGAGGTCCATCAAGCTAGCACCTCCAGAATCAAAATTCCCAAATTTTTTCGTATCAGAATTTTGGGCTTTTGATACGGTCCGTCTCGGGGGTGAGGGATCGTTCAAGGGAGGTAGG
>CAKNXH010058321.1:16374-30765 GCA_932178445.1 Andricus quercusramuli | reverse complement strand
TAACCCACAGTTACACCCGTACCTGGGTGCATGGAAAATTCCAAACCCTAACGCGTAGTTAGCAAAGGTCGTCTCAGTGGCAGTGGAAAGGAACCTTGAGAAGCATAAAATTGAAAATCGTCAGGGACGTAATATTAAGGTTTCCCTTCGTCTGTCGCCCACTACGGCTATCGGCGTATATCACTTTTTTGGGGGCTTTTTTCGGGCTGTATTGCCGATTTTTGGGCTCCACTACTTCTTTTGAAAATTCAAATTTTAAGTGGAGGTGCTGACTTGACTTAAGACAGCACCTCCATTACATAAAAATTTGAAAAAATTAAAAATCAAAGACATAAAAATGTTGGGCCTTTTTTAGGCTCTTGAACGCGCCAACGATCAATTTCCAAAAACAACCCCTAGAGGAAATAAAACTAGCCCCTATATAAAAACACAAACTAGGAAGAAACAAAGTACACCACAATTTTGGGCTTATTTTGCGCTCTCAAATGCACAGAAAAGAAATTCAAAAAACCACCCCCTATGTGCAAAAAACCACCTTCTTATGAATAAACTAAATCTGGAAAAAATAAAGTGCGTCATGATTTTTGGCCTATATTGGACTCTTGAATGCACCAAACAAAATTGTCAAAAACCACCCCCATGTACAAAAAAAACATCCCCTGAGTAAAAACTCAAGCATGGAAAAAACGAAAAAGGAAGCAGTGTTGTGTTTTTCTTGGGCTCACGAATGCTTGAAGTTTTGTTTGCGAAAACCACCCCTACATCTGAAAACTCAATCGCCTATCTATGAATTCGAATTTGAATTTTCAAGGAGTCTAACAAGCAGACACTTTATTCACCCTATAAAAATCTGACTTTCAAGCGTCAGAAACTCCACTAACAAAGTTAATTTCTAAAAAAGATCATTTTTTGATAAAGTCATATCTGCTTCGTGTCCAGGGGGTGGATATTGACGTTAAGGGTTGGTGCCCAAAAATCAGTGTTGGTATTTTGGAGAAGCCTGAGAATCAGAGACTCTATTCACACTGTGGAATTCTAAAAAAGATCATTTTTTGAGAAAGTCATATCTGCTTGGTGACAATGGGGTTGATTTTGACGTTAAGGGATGGAGCGAAAGAATCGGTGTTGGTATTCTTGAGGAGCCCAAAAATCAGAGACTCTATTCACACTGTGGAATTATAAAAAAGATCATTTTTTGAGAAACTCATATCTGCTTGGTGTCAAGGGGGTTGATTTTGACGTTGAGGGTTGGAGCCCAAAAATCGTTGTTGGTATTTTAGAGGAGCCCAAAAATCAGAGACTCTATTCACACTGTGAAATTCTAAAAAATATAATTTTTTGAGAAAGTCATATCTGCTTGGTGTCAAGGGGGTTGATGTTGAAGTTAAGGGTTGAAGCCCAAAAATCAGTGTTAGTATTTTTGAAGAACTCAAAAATTGGAGAAAAAGTAACTTCAAACCAATCCTTCTCTTAATTTTTATTGAAAAGTGGATATTGAATCCTTTTTTATATCTGCCCCGTACTACAACGTACATCTTTTAGACTGATTGATGTTCTCAACCGCCTTCACTCTATTCGTAAATTATATTTCTCACAGAGACTAAAGAAATTTCTGTCTTTGTACTGTTATGACCAACCTTATGTTTATATTTTTCTTATATGTTGCCCAGAATTCTAAGGATGATCCTCCCAAAAAATTGACGTTTTCCAACCTATTTATCTGTTAGTCATTTATATTTCAGAAAGTAACTAAACAAATTCCTGTCTTCCAATTGTTATTCAAAACAATCAATAATATCGGTTGATGGTAAACAAACCAAACTCCGTTCTTAGACTGTTGTCGATAAAATCCAAGTGATCAATTTTTTGGTCTTTACAGTCTTATAAAAAGCAACACATTGTTATTCTGGTGCCAAAATTTTAATACGATCGACATTTCGGCTCGACTTTGAGCCATTTTCAAGATCTAAACAAAACGATTTTTAAAGAATTTTAAAATGAAATGAACAAACGTTGATTAAAGTAGAAACAACAATTTGAATGAATATATGGTAAAAACTAAAAACAATTACCTGAAGTCGATAAAAATTGTCGAAAAAACATTAATAAAAACTGACGTCACGTCAATAATACTGTAGTCAAATTAATAAACAAATCAGTTTACAATCAAAAGATCTTTAATTCTCTAGCGAGATATTAAAGATCCATAACATATGTACTACATTTTTAGCGATAAGTCAAAGCAAAAATTTAAGAACGATGACATGAAGATACATTGAACGAAACAGACGGGTGTTTGCATTAATCAAACCTACAAATTCACTTCACAATTATATCGATGGTAACAGCAAAACAGACCCAAATGAGACAAACGTGCCAAATATCAAATATTTGAAAGCAGGACGGGTGAAAATGTTTAAGGAAACATGATCGAAATTATTTTAATATACTTTGATAAATTTTATTAATATTTAACGTTTCAATCTGTGAATTTATCGATTCTTTATGAAATTTATTAATGAATATGGACTCTAAAATACGTCTTTTACATACGTTTTTCTCTCTTGCCAAAATTTTAATGTTTTTAAAATCGAAATTAAAATGATGATCAAAATTCCAGGCATGTTGTGACAAACCTGTACTCTGATTATCCACTACACAATCTCTTTTGTGTTCAGCTATTCTATCTTTTAATCTCCTGCCGGTTTCACCAATATAAAACTTTTTGCAACCCTTACAAGTGACACGATGAACAACACCCGACAAACAATCGATACTATCGAAATCTTTTTTTTTTTTTGTTAACTAAAAATTTATCTAAAGAAGAAATATTGTTAAAATACACGTTTATGTTGAATTTTAGTAAAGAACCCTTTGAACGCTCAGATAAACCATCAATATAAGGAAGAGTAACTTTAAGGTCTGTATTGACATATGAATTAATCCATTTATTCTTTTTACTACTACTATTATAAATTTCAAAAATTCTTTCTTCAATAATTTTATTAATTAATTGCAGAGGATACTTATTAAGCAATAAAGTGGTTTTTAACTGATTTAAATTTTCTTTTCTATATTTTACATCACTCAGCTTTACACATATATCTATTAAACCTTTAATCAGACCAACTTTTGCATAAAAGGCATGGTGCGAATTGAAATTTAAGTATCTACCTGACCAAGAGTTTTTTTTTTGAACCAATTAGTTTCTAAATTAACATCCGATGTTTTTTTAATCGTAATATCTAAATAATTCATTGAGCTGTTTTCTTCCAATTCATGAGTGAATTAAATTGAGGATTCTATAGAATCAAAAATATTGATAAAATTAAACACTTTGTTATTTGGAATTATAGTTAAGATGTCGTCCACATAACGCTTATGAAGAATCGGTGTAAAATTCAATAACGAAAGGGCTCTACTTTCCGCGTCTTCTAAAACCAAATTTGAAATAACCGGAGACAAAGGCGACCCCATAGGGCATCCTGATAATTGTTTGTAATATTTATTTTTAAAAGAGAAAACCATATTGTTGAACACAATCCGTGTGACTATTAAAATTTCATTTTTTGTTATTCTAGTCAAATTTTTGTTTAAATTTAATTTCTCTTCTATGCAATCCAAAGCAAGATCTAACGGAATACTGTCGAACATAGAAATTACGTCCAATGGTAATAATGAATGATCTGACGGAACCACAATGTTTTTTGAATTTTCTTTTAAATCCCAACTATTTTTCACTACCCTCTCAGAAATACCTGAAATACCTGGCACACATTAAACATTGTTTTAATAATTTTAATGTCGAAAATTTAAATTATAAGTTAATTTCAAAGTTTGCAACGATGAAACTTAATTTTCAAAACAAATGTTTAAGAATGGAAATTGATAATAATATTAAAAATATTCACTTTTTAATCGAATATTCAAAATGTTTAAAGTACAGACTTCCTCGAGTCATAAAAGACGGTTTTTTAAATTTATTCTTTGAATCACTGTTGATAAATTACCTGTTAACAACATGATATCAAGTATTGAAAATTGTATAAAGTCTATAGATCAAGAGGAAAAGAAAATGGAAATTGGAAAAACTGTTACCCAATTAATCTCAAATCATAATAAAATTAATAGTTTTGAAAAATTAGATAAATCAATAGATTTGGTAAATAAATTTCAAAAGGAATGTAAAGATTTAATTTTTTGAAAGCCGATAAAGGCAATATTACTGTGGACACAAATTGTTCTGATTATGTATCAACAGTGGAAAATTTACTAAAAAATGATATTTTATATAAAAACATTAAAACCAGTTTGGTTCCAGGAGTTGAAAATAAAATTAATGAAATATCAAAACGATGGGAAAAAAAGCGTTTCATAAATGACTCAATGTCTAAAAAATTGATAGTTCATAACATTTTTTTGCTAAAGCTTATGCGCTCCCAAAGGTTCACAAACCGAATTTGAAATTGAGATTGATTGTTTCTACAGTAGGTAGTCCAACTTATAATTTATCTAAATATATTGCTGATGTTTTAAAACCTGTAACAGGTATTTCTGGGAGGGTAGTAAAGAATAGTTGGGATTTAAAAGAAAATTTGAAAAACATTGTGGTTCCGTCAGATCATTCATTATTATCATTGGACGTAATTTCTATGTTCGACAGTATTCCGTTAGATCTTGCTTTGGATTGCATAGAAGAGAAATTAAATTTAAACAAAAATTCAACTAGAATAACAAAAAATGAAATTTTAATAGCCACACGGATTGTGTTTAACAATATGGTTTTCTCTTTTAATAATAAATATTACAAACAATAATCGGGATGCCCTATGGGGTGGCCTTTGTCTCCGGTTATTTCCAATTTGGTTTTAGAAGACGTGGAAAGTAGAGCCCTTTCGTTATTGAATTTTACACCGATTCTTTATAAGCGTTATGTGGACGTAATCTTAACTATAATTCCAACTAAAAAAGTGTTCGATTTTATCAATATTTTTAATTCTATAGAATCCTCAATTCAATTCACTCATGAATTGGAAGAAAACAACTCAATAAATTATTTAGATATAACGATTAAAAAAACATCGGATGGCAATTTAGAAACTAATTGGTTCAAAAAAAAGTCTTGGTCAGGTAGATACTTGAATTTCAATCCGCACCATGCCTTTCATACAAAAGTTGGTCTGATTAAAGGTTTAATAGGTAGATGTGTAAAGCTGAGTGATGTAAAATATAGAGAAGAAAATTTAAATCAGTTAAAAACTACTTTATTGCTCAATAGCTATCCTCTGAAATTAATTATTAAAATTATTGAAGAAAGAATTTTTGAAATTTATAATAGTAGTAGTAAAAAGAAAAATCTGCCCGCTTTGCGGGCACATTCTCATTAGCGCGCTTCGCGCGCGGCTCGCAAGTTTGAGCGCGCCTAGGGCGCGCGACTATTGGATCTCGCGCTTCGCGCTCGATTATAT
Source organism: Andricus quercusramuli (assembly GCA_932178445.1). NCBI lineage: Eukaryota > Metazoa > Arthropoda > Insecta > Hymenoptera > Cynipidae > Andricus > Andricus quercusramuli. The sequence goes on along the minus strand of CAKNXH010058321.1, from coordinate 25,297 downwards.
ATTCACCCCGCGCTACGCGCTCGGACGTGTTTAAATCGCGCTTTACGCTCGGTTTCTCTAGATTTTTGAACTTCGTGTTCAACTTTGATGGAAAGAAAAAGTTTATTTTCAAATATTATAAAATTATCAAAACCTCTACATGTGAAGTGATTGTTAAATTTGGTTTTATTTTAGAATAAAATGGAACTTTATTTACTCAAGGTTCTATCGACCTTAAGGAACACATTCTCATCCAGACACTCGCGCTTCGCGCTCGATATGTGATTTGGAAATCATTTGAACCTTGCGTTCCACGCTCGCTTCTGTGCACCGTATGATTGAAATGAAAAAGTCACGAATAAAACAAAAACTACGCATCCTATTAGAACACGATTTATAACAAATTTGTACCTCTTCTTTAGATGAACAAATTTTGTCTCTGTCATTTTTCTCGAAGCTTGTGTTATTCGTCTAAAAATTTAATTTTACTATTTCCAATGCTGTCTTTTACGAATAAAATAAAAACTACGCATCATATCAAAAAGAGAATAATGACAAATTTGTAGATCATTTTTGGGTGCATAATTTTTTTCCATACATCTTTGGTCGTATCTTGCATAGTTTGACAGCAAAATGAAATTATTGATTGTTAATTATTTTTTTGTGTGATCAAAATTTGGATTTTTGATTTTTTAGAAAATTCGAAAAGTTGTCAAGAAAATATTGTAGGGTGTTCAAAAAGAAACATTTTCCTCCTCTTGAGTTTTTTCCATATCGTGCGTTTTTCGGCATAAAATGTTCATTTACGTTTGTTTCTTGTAATTTTGAAAATGCTATAACTCCGGTAATTTTCTTTTTATCCAAAAAAGTCGTTAGGATAAATTGTTCAAGTTTTGGAGTACCATAAATAGCCGTACATAGAATTTTTGAATTTTGAAAAAAAATGGTCTCAAAAATTTTCAAAATGTGCTCACTTTTTGAATTTTCGTCCAAACTAGTTGGTTAACAAACTTGTTCTTTCTTTTTAGGCCCTAAAAACGTGTGCCAAAGCACAACCCAATCTGATTATTTTTTCGAAAGTTATCGTGCCTACAGACAGACAGACAGACAGACTGACAGACAGACAGACAGATAGACACCTTGCTAAAAACCTTTTTTTCTAGCTCAGGGAGTCTCAAAACGTGGAGATTTGATGAAAACCGACCAAGTCAAGTTTTACATAAAACCAATACCTTCTCATTAGAATGAGAATGTAATAAATGGATTAATTCATGTGTCAATGCAGACCTTACAGTTACTCTTCCTTATATTGAAGGTTTATCTGAGCGTTTAAAGGGTTCTTTACGAAAATTTAACATAAACGTGTATTTTCAACAATATTTCTTCTTTAGATACATTTTTATTTAACAAAAAAAAAAGATTTCGATAGTATCGATTGTTTGTCGGGTGTTGTTTATCGTATCACTTGTAACGGTTGCAAAAAGTTTTATATTGGTGAAACCGGCAGAAGATTAAAAGATAGAATAGCTGAACACAAAAGAGATTGTGTGGTGGGTAATCAAAGTACAGGTTTGTCACAACATGCCTGGAATTTTGATCATCATTTTGATTTCGATTTTAAAAACATCAAAATTTTGGCAAGAGAGAAAAACGTATTTAAAAGACGTATTTTAGAGTCCATCTTCATTAATAAATTTCATAAAGAATCGATAAATTTACAGATTGAAACGTTAAATATTAATAAAATTTATCAAAGTCTATTAAAATAATGTCGATCATGTTTCCTTAAACATTTTCACCCGTCCTTTTTTCAAATATCTGACATTTGGCGCGTTCGTCTCATTTGGGTCTGTTTTGATGTCACCATCGATATAATTGTAAAGTGAATTTGTAGGTTTGATTAATGTAAATACCCGTCTGTTTCGTTCAATGTATCTTCATGTCATCGTTGTTAAATGTTTGCTTTGACTTATCGCTAAAAATGTAGTACATATGTTATGGATCTTTAATATCTCGCTAGAGAATTAAAGATCTTTTGATTGTAAACTGATTTGTTTATTAATTTGACTACAGTATTATTGACATGACGTCAGTTTTTATTAATGTTTTTCCGACAATTTTTATCGACTCCAGGTAATTGTTTTCAGTTTTTACCATATATTTATTCAAATTGTTGTTTCAACTCTAACTAACTTTTGTTCATTTTATTTTAAAATTTGTTAGAAATTATTTTGTTTAGATCTTGAAAATGGCTCAAAGTCTAGCCGAAACGTCGATCGTATTATAATTTTGACACCAGAATAACAATGTATTGTTCTTTATAAGACTGTGAAGACCAAAAAATTGATCACTTGGATGTTATTCAAAACTTTGTGGTTATAGTATTTGTATGGTTACCCAGAACCATAAGGACCATTGTCTAAAACGACTAACGTTTTGTAACTCCTTCACACTCTTAGTAATTTACATTTCTCAAAGGTGACTCAACTAATTTCACAGTTTAAAAAGAGTCTCTGATTTTTGGGCTCTTCAAGAATACAAACACTGATTCTTAGGCTCCAACCCTCCACGTTCAAAATCAAACCCCTTGACACCAAGCAGATATGACTTTCTCAAAAAATGATCTTTTTTATAATTTCACAGTGTGAATGAAGTCTCTGATTTTTGGGCTCCTCAAAAATACCAACACCGATTTTTGCGCTCCAACCCTTAACTTCAACATCAACCCCCTTGACACCAAGCAGATATGACTTTCTCTAAAAATGATCTTTTTTAGAATTCCACAGTGTGAATAGAGTTTTTGATTTTTGGGCTCTTTAAAAATATCGAAACCGATTTTTGGGCTCCAACTTTAACTTCAACATCAACCCCCTTGACACCAAGCATATATGAGTTTCTCAAAAAATGATCTTTTTTAGAATTTCACAGTGTGAATAGTCTCCGATTTTTGGGCTCCTCAAAAATATCAACACGAGTTTTTGGGCTCCAACCCTTAAAGTCAAAATCAACCCCCTTGACACCAAGCAGATATGACTTTCTCAAAAAATGATCTTTATTACAATTTCACAGTGTAAATAGAGTCTCTGATTCTTGGGCTCCACAAAAATACCAACACCGATTTTTGGGCTCCAACCCTTAACGTCAAAATCAACCCCCTTGACACCAAGCAGATATGAGTTTCTCAAAAAATGATCTTTTATAGAATTGTACAGTGTAAATAGAGTCTCTGATTCTTGGGCTCCTCAAAAATACCAACACTGATTTTTGGGCACCAACCCTTAACGTCAATATCCACCCCCTGGACACGAAGCAGATATGACTTTCTGGAAAAATGATCTTTTTTAGAAATTTACTTTGTTAATGGAGTTTCTGATGCTTGAGAGTCAGATTTTTATAGGGTAAATAAAGTGTCTGCTTGTTAGACTCCTTGAAAATTCAAATTCGAATTCATAGACAGGGGATTGAGTTTTCATATGTAGGGGTAGTTTTTGCAAACAAAAATTCAAGCATTCGTGAGCCCAAGAAAAACACAACACTGCTTCCTTTTTCGTTTTCTCCATGTTTGAGTTTTTACTTAGGGGATGTTTTTTTGTACAGGGGGTTAGTTTTTGACAATTTTGTTTGGTGCATTCAAGAGCCAAATATAGGCAAAAAATCATGACGCACTTTATTTTTTTCAGATTTAATTTTTTCATAAGGGGGTGGTTTTTTGCACATAGGGGTGGTTTTTTGCACATAGGGTGGTTTTTTGAATTTTTTCTTTGTGCATTTGAGAGCCCAAAATAAGCCCAAAATCGTGGTGTACTTTGTTTCTTCCTAGTTTGTGTTTTTATATAGGGGGTAGTTTAATTTCCTCTAGGGGTTGTTTTTGGAAATTGGTCGTTGGCGCGTTCAAGAGCCCAAAAAAAAGCCCAAAATTTTGTCGTCTTTGATTCTTAATTTTTTCAAATTTTTATGTAGTGGAGGTGCTGGCTTGAGTCAAGCCATTTGAATGTTCATAAAAAGTAGTGGAGCCGAAAAGTCGGCAATACAGCCCAAAAAAAGCCAAAAAAAATCCCAAAATTCTGATAGCGAAAAATTTGACAATTTCGATTGTGGAGGTGCTAGCTTGATGGACCTGTTATCTTGACTCGTCAAAATAGCCTTTTTCACGCTCTCGGTACACAATGTAATATTTTTAATTAACTTTTCAACACTTTTATCTTATTGAGCTTCATTGAGTCTTCAAGTCCTTATGACGTCCTAACGACGACTAACTACCATGCCTACTTGGTAGGTAATTATTTTTTTCAAGTTACTTATCTGTCTTTGATATCACAAAATTGTTCATTTCTTTCATGTATTTTCTTATGATGCAACAAAATTAAACTGAAAAAGATATTTCTTTCAATAATTAATATAGAAGTTTTACTGTTGTCTATGTGACGATGTATAATGGCGGGTTACACATTTGTCTTCGTAATTGGTTAGTAAAATCTCAAGGTTTATTTACTTGAGTGGTACACATTTATTTTCTTAAAATTGTCTTGCTCTCACCCCCCAGATTTGTTCGAATGCAAAAAAAGTAAGCACGTATTTTTTCATTTCGAAATCAATTGATTTTAGGGTTTGTTCAAAGCCCATAAAGTTTCTAAAGCCATAAAGCCCATAAAGGAAAAAGGCCTTTTTGGAAATTTGAGATAGAGTCATTAATATTAGATTATCCGACTGCGTCTTACATGATTTCCTTGAAAATTATCTGCTTAATACTTTTTAAATTCATCCCTATAAGCCATTTTTATAGCGTCTTGAATAAAACTCCATAAGTGCAAAAATGAAGTATTATGTCCCGCGTGAAAAAATGTTCCCTTGCTCAAGCATGGGTCAATATCAGGTCAAAAATGTTTAATGTTCGACGGATTCCAGAGTTTAACTTGCATAAAACAATTAAAACATGACTAATTCTCTCTATTTATCATTTCTCATAAATTGGCCTAGTTTTAAGTGCTTTTTCGTACAAAAATTCATGATTGCTTCCAAATATCAAAACTGTACGCATCACTCCAAAGGTAAGGTTCATAAATCTATTAAGATTGGTTGAAATCAATATCTCCTAGTTGGATAATAATGGTTTGCAGCCCAAGGTTTGATTGTTGGATAATAAACTTTCTTAGACTATAGCCAGAAAATTTATAATTCTAAAGAACAAATAGGAGAAAGAATTTGGACATGTGCAAAATTTTGAAAATCTCTTGAGCCTGAGGCCGACGCGAAAACTGAATTCTCTGAATTCCCTGAATTCTCTGGATTCCTTACATTCTTTGAATTCCTTGAATTCTCTGAATTCCTTAAGCCTCTGAATTCCTTGAATTTTTTGAATTCCTCAAATTCTCTGAATTCGAGAAATACTCTCAATTCCTCAAACTCTCTGAATTCTAGGAATTCTTTGAATTCCTTGAACTCTTTGAATTCTTTGAATTCCCTGAATTCCTGAAATTCTTTAAATTTGTCGAATTCGTTGAATTTGTTGAATTCTCTGAATTCCTTGAATTCATTCATTTCCTTGAGTTCGCTGAATTCCTCAAATTCGCTGAATGACTTGAATTCGCTGAATACCTTCAATTTGCTGAATGCCTTGCTTTCTTTGTAACACTTGAATTCTCTAAATCCCTTGAATTTTCTGAATTCCTCATGTTACAACCCGATGTTATTCACTTTTTTATTTTTTTCCTATTCACTGAATATATGCCTTGGGTTGCGGAGGCTTCACAAACTGAACGAAGCCTAATGTTAGGCTTCGTTAATTATTTTTGTGGGACGTAATTTAATTATTCTCATCCGAGAATACCTTGCCAGACTATTTAGTGAAGGGACATTATTTTGATTTTACAATAAACAAAGAAACAAGTATTATGGTATGACACTTTAATATAATCAATACAAAATTAGAACGATACAAAGTACTCACCAAATTGCTTCGCTGATTTCACAGTAAAATTACCTTTAGAAAAAGGGGAAAGCTAGCGGTTACCTAAACCGTTGTCTGTTTTTTTTCTAAAGGTAATTTTACGCGAGTCCGACTTCAGCATTTTTCTTTGCATGTTGATGACAACCTTCTTTTATTCCTAACAATGAGTTACTAGAAGTTTATCCGCATGCTTGGAAAAACGCTTTCCATCGTCGGTTTCCAAAATCACATTATTTTGCAAGGTGAACTCTACTATGGTGTAAGGACCATGGGCTCGACTATCGAATTTCCCATCTCTGACATCTTTCACAACATAAACTTTATCTCCTATCTTTGCCTTCAAGGGTCGGGCCTTTCTATCGTAGACTTCCTTTGATCGCAGCTTAGCCTTTCTCAGATTTTGACTGGCTAAACGCTGGATTTCGGTCAACCTAGTGATTAAGTCCCGGAGATAGGTGCCGTAAGTTTCTAAATCCTCTCCCTAAGGGAAAGAGCTAGGTATTCTGGCCAGTCGGCCGAATACCAGCTCGTATGGGGTAAAGTTTGTTGCCTCGTGCACAGACGTATTGTAAGCAAACATGGCGAATGGGAGCAATCGATCCCAATCGTCATAATCGACCGCGTAGTGTTTAATGTAGTCAGTGAGCACAATATGACTGCGTTCCAATGACCCATTAGTCTGCAGGCGATAGCCCGAAGTGGTTAACTGCTTCACTTTAAAGATGTCTTCTAGGTTCTTCATTAGTTTACTAACGAAACTTCCTCCCCTGTCGGTAAGTATACACCTTGGTGCACCGTACTGGGAAAAAAGGTTGACCGCTACCGCGTGGGCTACCGTGGTTGTTTTTAAATTGGGTATAGGGACGGCGATGCAGTATTTACTGAAATTGTCCTGCATTGTTAGAATGTGTCGATTTCCGCTGGGAGTAGTGGGTAACTTTCCGACGGTGTCTAGCGAGACTTTGTCGAAAGGTTCGGCTGGGGTATCGGTGATTATCATTGGTTCACGCGTGCGTGCTCGAACTAATTTTTGCTCTAGGCAACTCTTGCAGTTACGGATGTACTCGGTGACATCGTCGCGGAGTCTTGGCCAAGTATATCTTTCCCTAATTCGCCTATAGGTTTTTGTGATCCCTTTATGTCCACCTATTAGGCTACCGTGGCATTCTGCAATGATTTTTGATCGTACTTCAATTGTGGGGACCTCGATTCGACCATGACAAATGGTTATTGTGACAGGGGTGGCACAGTCTAGCTTCGCTAATAGTTCAGCCATTTTATTCTGAGGAAGAGGGCCCAGCAAATCGCCGGAATTGGCTATTCGACAGCTTGTCTGCTTATCCTGAACTAGTGCTAGGAAAAGGTTTTGCAGTCCTAGAGACACATCCCTCCAATCGACCTCATCGCTGTGTTTTTCTTTGACCACGATCGAATAGGTCTTATATCGACCGTGGGGAGTGCTCAAGACCTGGCCCTTCACAGGTTTGCATTCCCAGATGTCTTGGAAATCAAGACGATCGGTAGCAATCAAAAGCTTTGCTATAGAAGTGGGAGGATCTATGTAGGGAATTTCGACGTCGATATGGGAGCTTGATACCTGTCCAGGGACGTTTGATATTTCTTTGATTGTGCCCTGTGTTAATCGCCGTGGCGTTATCTCCCTTCTCCGGGAAGGTAAGACTGGAGCGCCTTCTTCAGGCACTGTTGGAAAAGGAGTGGACATAGCACCCGGAGGGTTAGTGGACATAGGTGATGGATACCAGGACCTTCTAGGTACATGCGTTTCAGTAGGAGGTGATTCAGCTTGATCTGCTAGACCCGTGAAATGAACTGTGCTTTTTCTGGCCATTCCGGATTTTTGTTCAGCTTCATTTGCGCCTAGTGATCCTGTTTCAATATCTTTGGCAGTGGGTTCAGCTGCCTCGGAGATTGGAGTCGGATCGATGGTTTTCCTGGTGTTCTCCTCGTATTCTTTTAGAAATTTTTCAACTCTTTCTGCAAATACGTTATCGTCATATTCCGTACATGGATCAAGGGCTTCTAGTCGTTGGAGAAGGATTTCATCCTCCTCTCCATCGGATACATGGGTGCGTAAGAGTTTCATGCCTCCGGAGTCCCAGTACATTGACTCGGGTTGGGCTCTAGAGATATCTATCCCATGATCCGTGACTGACTTGTCAAATTGAGAGAATGACTTTTGTAAAGCGTTCCTCAGGTTATTTTCCTTGAATTCCGTGTTGTCCAATTTGTATTTATCATCTTCGGCGTCCAGTTCCTCTTCGGACTCGCTGTCTATTATGGGTGCTGGAACGCTCCTAAAAATCGGTTGAGTATTCACTACCGATTGTCTCACTTCTTTTTCCCCTACCTCTGATTCGGGCTGAGGGGAAGTGGGTGTTCTATCAATTCCTTCGCGGGCCAATCGATCTGCCTCTTCGTTTCCTTCTATGCCTTGGTGACTGTGAATGTGATTCCATTTCACATCTAACAGGTTGAGGGCAGATTTTAATTTTTCGAATTCTGCCCTATTCTTTACGGGTTTATTTTCGTAAGTATTCCAATTGTTGGTTTCCCATTTAGGGATCCATTCAGAAGCGCTGTTGATTACGAACTTCGAATCCGTATTTATTCGCAATCTTTTTATTCCAGCTTTATGCGCTCGGCGTGCAGCTTCCACGGCTGCTTCCAGCTCTGCTGCATTATTCGTTTGTCGGCCGCTAGCTGGACGAGAGACAATTAAAGGATGATCTACTCCAAACCAAATTCCTATTTCAGCCTTGGATCGCTCGCTTCCATTGTGGGTGCATGCCCCATCAAAATATACGTCCACGTATGGATCTGTATTTGGGCTCAGCCAAGGGGAAGGCAGAGGATCCTGAGTTGGTGCAGCACTTGGAAGTGGCGCAGTCCTCTTCGGGGTAGGAGTCATCTCTAGTCCTGGGAGGACGCTATGTGATTTTCGGAAAACGGGTGGATCGGATTCTTCGTTTCCTGAGG
>CAKNXH010058321.1:0-11374 GCA_932178445.1 Andricus quercusramuli | reverse complement strand
TCATTCGTAAGTTGACTATAGCCTCAAAATACCATTGATATTTTTTTGTTGGGGCAAATCGCTTTTTCAAATGCTTAATCAAATCATTCACGGTGAGAAACTGCTTATCCCGTACACTTTCGCGCGCTACTCCTTTTAATTTTGATAATACCGCTTTGATAAACATAGGTTCGGTTGCTAGTGTGATAAATACGGCCCCATTGCACACGTCCTGAATAAACTCTTTTAAAGGTGCTAGTTTGCATTGTCATGTTTTCTAAAAGGGAGTTTATGACTAAGCTGGCATCGATGTTTACGCCAGGGTTTGAAACACGTAAGTTGGGCATGGCTGCACTCAATGTATTTGCGATGCTTTGGTCATTCAAGTGTTGATTGTCGATGTCTTCAATTTCGTTGTGCTCTGCCGTGGGGTTACCTTCGTCAATAGGGTCGATAGGCGTCAATAGGCGGAGCAGTGTCAAATGGATATTACCCCTTCGGAAAGATTGGGAATATAGGGTTAATCCAGTTGGTTGCTGATACTGTATAGTCTCATGGCAAAAGGGAGGCATTTCGAGTACAATTTTTTTTCTGATGAATCAATTGATATTAAGCTTTTAATCCTGGCACGTCTTCAGGGTTCGTAACTCGAATAAATATATTCCACACCGGAATACATTTATAACTAGAACCACTTCTGGGCAAGTTCTGTGGTAATAGTGTCTTGCTCACGAGGGCTAAAATGCGCCAGTAGCCAATTGAAATTAAAACACGATTTTCTTAAGAGTTAGCCGCTTTTGCGACTGCCCGTTATGGCGTAGGGGTAAAGGCACAAGGCGAAGGCATAACAGGAGACATATAGACTCAATATGAATCCCTGCAACTAAAAAAAAAAGGGGCCCTTTTTCTATTTAATCTATCAAGACCAACTCTATATCTGTCCTTTCCTCGGGTTCGGTCTCAACTATTACGGTTTCGGCATCTGAATCCGCATCAGAAGCTAACGATCGTACATTGAGAATCCTAATTTCTTGATCTCGTGCCGCGATTCTTTGTTCGACGGCCTCCTCTAGAGGTGGATCAATGGTAATCACAAGTTTCCTATCAAAAACTGATACTTAATTTTGCTGTCCCCTTCGCGTGATTTTACCCAATTGCACAAATAATTCCGCACGATTGAGTGCGGATTCAAAAAATTCTCGGAATTCTTTGTCGTTGGATAATTGGTGACAACCGGGCTCTGGCTCGGGTGAAGCGGGGCTGCTTGTTTTTTCTTCGGCTGGGATTTTTTCTATTTTAATAGCCGAATCTATCAGCGCTTGGTATGCTAACCTTTTTTCGAGGGTTTCCCGAACTTTTCTCCTTGCTCGGGACCTAGGTTTGCGAGCGGTTTTAATTTCACCCTGGGGATTAGACATTTTTGGACATTTTAAGTGACGAGATATCAAAGCACTCCGAGATCCTTTTAAAGTTATACAAGTTCAATATGATGGCCGGTTTTCAGCTTTAAATCAAAACAGAAATTGTTCCAGATTTTTACCCGAAATTAATAAACCGGAAGCATTTGGCTTCTAATAGAAGGATTTCGTGTAGGATTTATTTGTTTGCTCTTGATAGTGAACCAAACTCCAGTCTCATCGAAAACTATTATCCTCGGCCAATCGGCTGAGGAGAATTTAATTCTTGAGAATTCACTACCCGTAATGAGGTTTGCATTCAATTTAAACCATACACAAAAGTCTTAGTACCTGATTCGAAAAACATTAATTCGGCCAATCGGCTGAAGGGAATGTTAAGCGAATCTTAACTTTGGAAAAATGACTGACAATAATATTTGTCAACTCTAAATAATTGTTTCGGCCAAACGGCTGAGACAAGTGCCGAGAATTACAAACATTAACTATTATTCAATTTGGTAGTAACCAAACTCCTTTGCCAAACGGCAGAAAGAATCTGTCCACTCTCAGATCCGTAAAACGTGTTTCTTAGAGAAAGTCCTTACTTCGGCCAAACGGCTGAAACAAGGCCCTTTAGGAATAATTAATTCGGCCAAACGGCTGATAACAATTATCTCTGTGAAAAAAAATTACTCCCGGCCAAACGGCTGAAAGGAATTTTTTTATTTTGTTTTTCAAACCAAGATTACACGTAACAGTGATCTGTTAATTGAACATATCAGATTTTTCCAAAATTTTATTTATGACATTAGTTTCGGCCAATCGGCTGAAAAGAATGTTCTTCCCCTTTAAATAATTATTTCGGCCAAACGGCTGGAATAATTACGAAGAGGATATATTTACAAGTACCAAGAATTAGAAACATGTTAGCGAGTAACAGATAGTTACTGGTAGCGAAGCCGGTGGCAAAAATGCATTAAATTCTTTCACCACCGCTGCCACCATCAGTTTGTTACAACCCGATGTTATTCACTTTTTTTATTTTTTTTTCTATTCACTGAATATATGCCTTGGGTTGCGGAGGCTTCACAAATTGAACGAAGCCTAATGTTCGGCTTCGTTAATTATTTTTGTGGGACGTAATTAAATTATTCTCATCCGAGAATACCTTGCCAGACTATTTAGTGAAGGGACATTATTTTGATTTTACAATAAACAAAGAAACAAGTATTATGGTATGACACTTTAATATAATCAATACAAAATTAGGACGATTCAAAGTACTCACCAAATTGCTTCGCTGATTTCACAGTAAAATTACCTTTAGAAAAAGGACAGACAACGGTTTAGGTAACCGCTAGCTTTCCCCCTTTCTAAAGGGCCGATGTTTATTGAATTATTTCCCGTTGTCTTTGAGACAACTCTAGTTCATTTCAGCGTAGTCGCGACACACACACGCTATCACACGTAGTTGCCCGACACGTCCCCTCACACGCGCGTTATATTTGTTTTAGCGGAGAGAAAAACAATTGTTTTTCTAACCAAGGAGACATGGAGTGCGTTTAAATTCGCATGTCCCCTTACTGAAATTCTCCCTGCTATTCCAAACACTAACTACAATAGACAATTTCTCGGAAGTTTTGAGATTCGACCTCGAAATTGTCTAAGGCCTTTCTATTTGTTGCGGATTAAAAATTTTTGGGTATGCCAAACTTCACGTGGCCTTCCCTAACAACTGTTATCTTCGGAGATAACTTTTCCGATGTACGGAAGCCCGATTATTCCGAAGATTGGACAGTAATTTTAATCCGCGGGTTCACTCGTTGGATGAAGGGTTTTTCGGGTTTAACGTCCCCACGATGAGGTTTCCAACGCGCCCTAGTTAGGAAACTATTTTGAATAGTTTTACACTTCCGACCCGCAAAATACTTTTCAACCAAATGTTTAATTTATGAGAAAGTTTTATTACGAGAGGCAAACCGTAAGGGTTGACGTGATGAACCAGCGTGTCCAACTCGACGGGCGTCCATTAAGGAATCTTCGCGGGAGAAGATTACCTTCAAGAGGCTACTTGCTCGGTTCAAGTATCTCCGCAAACTGCCATGATGATTTTTGATGGGTGCTTCTTGTAGGCGACCTGTCGGTGGACATAGGTGGGAAATTTTGTTTAGGTAATGAATTTGTTAGTCGCCAGGCACGGTATGTGTTGCCGTGCATGGTTGGACTTTGAGCGCTTAGCCAAAAATGCAATTGTCAGCAGCATGAAATAGAGTGCAGGTGGGTATTTCCGCTAAGGTGTTTAAAACTTCTTACAGTTTGCAGATTTCTCCTCCTTCTTAATTTTTAATTTTAATTTTTAATTGTTCTGGTTCAGGTTTACAGGAGTATTTTCTGCGGGTCATGCTTTTCAATTTACTTTTGTAAATGTTTATTACGCGTGACCCTTGTATTAGGTGCGGAACCCTCTTATTTGGAAAGGTCTTTTTTTTCAATGCTTTTGATGCATTTTTGGCAAAGTTAGGGCCATATTGCTTTGTCCCGCTCGAGGGGGTAGTTTAGGTAGGGAAGTGTTTAAGATGAATAGGGTTGTTGTCAACATTAGGAGAGTGGAGAATGGTTGGAGAATATGTAAACCGACAGGTCAACGCACCGGTGTGGTGGCTAGCGAGGAACACCCATCCGATCACCCGCCTATGTGTGTACGTTAATCTCCCGTGTTCTCGGTAGAGTATGTGTGGGAAGGCCATTCGGTTGAATCGTACTGGGTCGTGGTTCCTACGTGTTGTAGCGTGTGAGTTCTTACATTTGCGGTTTCCTTTTTCTTCTTTCGCACTTATTTAAATCTAAATGTGAGTCTGTGGTACATTTTAAATTTTCTATTGCGATTCCTTAGTTATTGTATTTTCCTATTTCAAATAATTTTTCCTACGTGTTCGCTTAAGCAATCAAAATTCTTTTACAATATTTCTTCATTAAATTTTGCTATCTTTCCCAATCACCAACTTTTATTATCGGCCGACGCTGCGCTTTTGCGCCACGTGCCGGTCTCTCGTTACAGGCCTCATCCGTTGTCTGTGCATTCCATTCTCACAATAAATGTATAAACGTTGATATGCGCAGATTTGAAGGGGTACGGAAAGGACGGAAAAGAGAGAATATGATAGAAGATAAAGTAGGAGAGCGTACGAATGAAAAGGAGGAGAGGGCGGATAGGGAACGGGTAAGGGCAATGGAGTTGAGAATGGAGAGAAAAGAGAAGGCAGACAGGAGAAATAATATTATGATAAGAGGGTTGAAGCTAAAGAGTGGAGAAGAAAGGAAGGGCGTGGAAGAGCTGCTACAGAGCATAGGGTGGGTTAAAGGCAGGGTAGGGAAAATTAAGTTGTAGGGGAGGAAAGAGAAGGAAGTGGCGGTTGTGGAGTTGGAGAGCTGGGAAGAAAAGTTGGGGGTAATGCAGAATAAGAGTAGGATACACGATGAGGGAGTTTCCATAGATTACGATTTGACGAGAAAGGAAAGGGATGTACGGAGAATGCTTAATGACAGGGCGAGGAGCGAGAGGAGAGAAGGGAGATCAGCGAAGGTAGGATATTGGAAGTGTTGAAGGAAGTGCAGGGAGGGGGATTTGTTCCGTAGGAAGTAGGGGGGTGGGTGGTAACGCACGGTAGAGGAGTAGTGAATGTGCTGTACTGGAACGTAGCAGGGGTAAATGAGAAGGAAGAGGAGTTCTGGCGGTATATCCAGGAATTTGATGTTGTTGGACTGGTAGAGACGTGGGTAGAAAGAAAGGAATGGGATAGAATAGAGCCAAAGCTACCAAGGGGGTATAGGTGGAGACTTCAGGAGGCGGTCAGAGTGAAGAAGAAAGGAAGGGCCAGTGGGGGAATTATAACCGGGGTTGGAGATGGGTTAGAGGAAAAAGTTCATGAAAAGGAAGAGGGGGAGGGAGTACTGGGTACTGAGTGGGAACTTTAATGCGAGAATGGGGAACGAAGGGGGACTTTACAGGGAAGGGCAGAGCTTCGAAAGGAAATCGAAGGATAATGTAATAAATAAGGATGGTTAGATTCTAAGGGACTGGATGGAGGATAGAGGGTGGGCAGTGGCGAATGGTATGGCAAATGGGGACGAAGAGGGAGAATACACATATGTAAGTAAGGTGGTGGTATCGGTGATAGATTATGTGGTCATGAATATGCAAGGATGGGAGGAGACAAGAAAATTCGCAGTGGAGGGGAGGGTGGAATCAGACCATCAGCCACTGAGTCTGTGGATAAGAGGTGAGGGTGGCGGAAGGCAAGGCAGGGAAGAAGTCTCGATAGGGGAGAGGGTGACCTGGACGAGGGAGGCGATAGAGATGTATCAGGAGCAGCTAGGAAAGGTACGATTTGCAGGGGAGTCGGTGGAAGAGATATGGGAGGATCGGAAAGAGAAGTTGAAAGGGTGTCTGCAAGAGAAGGTATTAAGAAAGAAGGAAAAGGGAATGGTGAAGTCGTGGTGGGATAGGGAATGTAAAAAGATGAAGAGGAAGTTGAAGAGGAAGTGCAACAAGTGGAAAGAGGGTAATGCGAGAAGGGAGGAGTACGTAGAAATGCGGAAGGGATTTAGATTGGTGTGTAAGAAGAAAGAACAGGGAAAGGAGAAAGATCTGAAAGAGGAGTTAGCAAATGTTAAGACAGAGGGGGACGTCTGGAAAATAATAAATAGATTTAGGATGCGTAGGATTCAAGGAAGACGGATGGGGGAAGTAGAAGCACGGGGAAGACAGAGATGGAGGAGTTGAATGACGAGGAGATAGAGAAGCAGATAAGAAAGTTGAAGAGGTCAAAAGCAGCAGGGCTGGATGGGGTGGAGGATGGAGCATGGCTGTTTAGTACACAAGAGGTTAGGGAGAGGCTGAAGGAGGTAGTGAAGAAAGTATGGACGGACGAGAGATTCCCAGGAGGGTGGAGAGCAGGTTTAATAGTGCCACTGTATAAGAAAGGGGATAGAGATAGGCAGGAAAATTATAGAGAGATTACGCTAATGAATACGGCGTATAAGGTATACGCGATGGTGGTGGCAGAGAGACTGCGGAAGGATGTCGAGGGGAAAGGAATATTGCCGGGGATGCAGGCGGGATTTAGGGCGGGTAGCAGTACTATCGACAATATCTATGTGCTGCAGCACGTGCTGGATAGAAAATTAGCGAAGAAGGGGACGAGAGTGTCGCGTTCTTTGTGGATCTCAAAGGCGCGTTTCCGTCGGTGGATAGGAGGAGGTTGTGGGAGGCGATGGAGGATAGGGGAGTAGAGCGAGGCCTAATTGAAAGGGTAATGGATTTTGGATGGATAGGGGGCTAAGGCAAGGGTGTCCACTTAGCCCAACGCTTTTTGCGATTTTAATTGCGGATATAGAAAGTAAGCTGTAGGCCGGGGTGGTAGGAGCAGTCAGGATAGGAGGGGTTAGAATTTGGTGACTAGCATATGTAGATGAGATAGTGTTGCTGGCAACCACCGTGGAGGCCTTAAAGGAGATGATGAAGAGGTTGAGTAGATACCTGGATGAAAAGGGGTTAGAGCTAAATGCGGAAAAGTCCAAGGTTATGGTGTTCAGAAAAGGAGGGGGAAGGGATAAGGGAAGGGAGTGGAAGTGGAAGGGAAAGAAGGTGCAGGAGGTGAAAGAGTTTTTGTACCTGGGCTTCGGGTTTCGAAGGAATGGAGGAGTGGATGGTCACATAAAAGAGAGAGTGAGAAGGGCAAATGTGGTGATGAGGCAGGTGTGGGGGTTGGGAAAGAAGTTATTCGCAGATGATTTTGGAAGGAGAATGAAACTGTTTGATTCACTAGTGATGAATGTGCTATTGTATGGGGTAGAGGTGTGGGGGGGGGGGGAGGAAAGTGGACAGGTAAATAGAACGCAGAAGAGGTATGTCAATTGGACCCTGGGGTTGGCAAGGAACACGCCTAATTATATTGTCAGGAGGGAGACGGGGAGAACGAGTGTAGGAATTCTAGCAGGGAGCTGGGCGTGTAAATATGAGGGGAAATTTTTGGAAGAGAGGGGAAGTAGGCTGGTTAAGGAGTGTTTGTGGGAGAAGGAGAACAGGGGAGGGGTGGGAAGATGGAGGCGGAGAGGGAACGGTATTTTAGAATGAATGGACTGCAAATGGATGAAGTGAGAAGGATGCACGAGGAAGGAAGGAAGGTTTATGACTTGGTTAAGCAGAAAAGCATGGAGAGAGAGAACACAGAAGGGGAAGAGAGAATAAGAGAGTCAAGATTTAACGGGAACTATGTGTGGATTATGACAAGGGCAAGAGCGCAATATTTGTGTGTGAAAGGAGAGAAAGGAAGTCAGGAACTTATAGCGAGGATGAGGTGTGGGTGTATAGAGGGTTTCAATAGGTTCTAGCTCTCTCGGGAGAAGAGAATGTGTGAACGGTGTGGAAAGGGGGATGCAAGAGTGGAGCACTGGTTGGGGAGTGCGGGGAAGTGGAAAGAAGTGCGATAAGCATGGAGGCATTGTTGCATGAAAAGGGGGAAAAAAGGGCAGTAGCATGGGCATTAGAGCGAAAACAGAGGTTGGCAAGCGAGGCAATGCGAAAAAGTAGGGACATGCGAGCGAGGCGAAGCGATGCAAAGCGAAGAAGGCAAGGCGATACGAGCGTGCGGCTTAGAGATGAGGAATGGATGGATGTTAGATTTTAAGGGTTAGTTTTAAGAAAATTCTGTAAAAATGGATGTGTAAGCAAGTCAATTTTTTAAGGCCAGCAGGCTGAAAAATAAACGTTTATCTATCTACATACGGATGGATTACGTTCGTACACACGAAGTGATTCGGACCGTACATTGAGCAGTACGCAACTCGAGATCACACGAGACGACGAGAATTAAATATTATATGGAAAAAATCTCCAACATAATTTCCTTATTTTCCGTCAACGTATTTTCATTTTTTTTCATTTTTTTTATCATCAGTTCAACTGGCACAAAATAATCTTACACATAAATGAGTAACTAAGAGATGATACTTAAAAAACCGCGTTCACAATTTATTTAAAAAAAATTTATTGGGTGATACTAATTGACGATACCACACCTGCAATATTGAGTTACGTGATTTCGGGCCCCCTTTTAAAAAAATTATAAGAATAATCATAGACTCCTCTTCACAATCGTTTTACATGGTATTAAATATAAAAATCAAATGTGACATACATTTTTACGTTCCGAAGGAGAAGGGGCAGCTTTTTTCGCGTGCAGTGAAGCATAGCGATATTCAGCCGGATAAATTTCCGATATTGTAGGCCCAGGACGAATCCTCTGAGATGAACAATGAGACACCATGCACTTATGAAATTCGAGATTTTCTACGTTTCCGATCCTTCCGAAAAATAGATATACTCAGGATCTCGTAAGAGTTACAAAATTTCAATTATTGAGGCTTCGATTTCATCAGCTAGGAGATATGGAATCCATATTTCCTTAGTTCGCGAACAAAAAGAATAAAACCTTTCGTGAGATCACGCTGGGGGGACACTTTCACCATACATTACGGCTTATCACGTCTGAAAAGAACTACCACCCCTTCCCTTTCTTTATGCGTGTCACCATATGTGAACGCTCCCAAATGCTTCTATGTGTGGCGGTAGTCACAAGCTGATATACTCTACTTCTCCTCGCCATAATTTAATTTATATTTTAATTCAGTTCAAATATAAAATGGTGTTACATAATAACATTTACAGGTGGAGCGTTTGAACCAGAATTTACCGATCCCATTGCGAATTTCACAGTAGCGCTTGGAAGAGATGCTGTCTTCGCGTGCTCAGTGGAACACCTAGGAGGATACAGGGTAAGTTGTTACAGTAAATAATCTGAAAGTGATACACGACAAGAAAATAATGGATACCCATACTCCGTAATATAATATGATGGTAGTCTGATAGGTGACCATTTACGAGAATATAATATTTATTCCTTTTGGCAAAAGAAAAATTGATATACCTACGGTACCGTAAC
The DNA here is from genome assembly GCA_932178445.1 of Andricus quercusramuli. NCBI lineage: Eukaryota > Metazoa > Arthropoda > Insecta > Hymenoptera > Cynipidae > Andricus > Andricus quercusramuli. Next base: position 1,995 of record CAKNXH010058321.1, on the reverse strand, counting down.
CTCTAATGGATTCAATAAACACTAATTATGTGGGGCGCGAGACCCTTCTTGGCTCAGAATCAAGAAAATGACGACAAATGAGCAACATCTCAGAAGGTACCTTAAAACTAGAATACTAAATTTCAAACTCTATGCTTGACTTAACAAACAAACGAAACTACCAAAAAATCCGGCGTCGGAAGCTATGCCGTAAACGATTTCTAAACCGTTGTAGGAACTTTGGATTTTGATTTATTGATTCCTTATAGATAACAGATTTAACTGAAAATTCCTGTCTTTATTCGTTTGATTCGCGAAAGTTCTACTGTGTCACATAGTTATGAGAAAAAACAAGGATGATTCATTGCTTGCTTGTAGATAATACATTCAATGACAAATTTGTGTCTTCATTCATTCAGGCCGCACATGATTATTGCAAAACATTCTTCTGCAATTTAGAAACTTCTATGACTTAAAGATAAAGAGGAAAATATATTACTATTAGAGAACATTTTAGAGTTGTAGTAGTCCATGTCCGTGCTAAGTTTATTAATATAACGTAGAACGTTCTAGTATTTTGTTGCATCATATAATGCACTACTGCGCAGAAGTCTCCAAAAACGTGGTAGAGGACCTAGAGCTGAACAAAAGCTGTGAAATTACAAACATCAGAAAAGCGACAACGCAGTTTGTAGTGCGATTCATTGCCACGATAGAAAACAAATTCAACGTTTTTCTACCAACCAGGCAGGATGACCAATCTGCTGAATGAAGATGAAAATCTGCTGTTGGGAATGCAAAAGTCTTGTGGAGATCGTGATCTCCGCATGAGGTATGGGTGGATGCTACCATTCCATCGAATTTGTGAAGAAAAATATTAAACAGTTTCAATTATCGGTCAGTATCTGAAAGCCTTTAGTGCGATCAACATCATCATCATGCCTTATAGACCTCGAAATCAAATGTAACATGCATCTGCATATAAACTGAATTCGTCATACACAAAGCAAATGACTATCGGTGCTGAGTTTAAAAAAGACGGAAAGCTCGCCTCATCAGTGAAACTGCTAGACAGTCATCCTCGTGCTTATATAACCCTGAATCCTGAGGAGTAGAAATTATTCAAAAGTTACTTCAACGTCATTTCACTGTTCTTTGATGGCTAAGAGAAGCAGCGATGCATCGACATATTATCCGTTTGTACTACAAGAAACAACGTTTGCTCTTCTCCAGGAAGTCTGTGTTTGTTCCGACCTGTATCTTCTGGAACAAAAGGTTATGCGTTTCAACGTACAAAGGATATCATCATATAAACTATCGCTGAAAGTGTTTAGTGTAATGTGCAATCACCATCTGTGAAAACTATGAAATCTTATCTACAAAAAAATTATACAAGTTTAGAGAATAAGGCAACGAAAAAGCTTATATTTACTAATGTCATGCGATTTTAAAGTCTGTTCCTGGAAATTATTACTTTCTACAATCGGAATGTGTGTGAAGAAGTGATTTAGAAATTTACAGAACCTTGATGTGTGAGTGGTATCCTTGTACATTGAAATTTTTCATGTATTTTATTAGTATGAATATCTAAATAAAAATATAATTTAAACCAAATTGACCTTTTTCATTTACTATATTAAGGGTAGGTAGATGCGTAGGTAAAAAGATATATGTTTGAAAATAATCAACTTCATTCAGAGAAAAACTTTATATTAATACAACGAAACATACAAATTAGACTTATGAATCCAACTATTGTGAGAGTCATCAAAACCTAGCCACTGCAGGGTACCACTAAGAGCAACTGCCATCTAAAAAGAAAATGTCAATAGCCCCCAGTAGAACCGCGGTAAAATACACCTATGGCCACGTCTCACATCCGTGAGACGGGTGGTCACAGGGCATGTCTAAACCACAACGACAGGCCGGCGAAACCCTCGTGTGTCTTGAGGACAAGAAGCGACCCAACGATGACAGCTTTATGCATCCATCTCGCAAGTGCCTTGGCATATTTTT
>CAKNXH010058320.1:97842-132816 GCA_932178445.1 Andricus quercusramuli | reverse complement strand
TTATCGGGGAAGCGTTCAAACGAAGGGGTGTATCAGAGGAAGCGATTCCAATCATGTTCGCCTCCCTAGCGAAGTCAACTTTACAACAATATGAGAAGCCTATTAGATTGTGGTGGAACTTCTGTTTTGACAAAAATATTTCTGTACTTGATGCCGACATTCAGCACGTAATAATTTTCTTAACAGATATTTTCAAGAGAGTAGGAGCCTATGGCACTGTCAGTTCATACCGATCGGCTTTGTCCCTAGTACTATCACGCGATTTAGGAAATGATATGACGATAAAAAGAATGTTTAAAGGAATTTCCGTGTTAAAGCCTCAGAGCGCTAAATATGACTCTACTTGGGATCCATCATCAGTGTTGGATTTCTTAAAGACTTTGTATCCTAACGAAAAAATTTCTCTAGAACAGCTAACATATAAGTTAGTTACTTTAATTGCGCTGTCAACAGGCCAAAGAATGCAGACTTTATCTAAGATTACGTTGGACAATATTGTGGTTTTACCAGCAAAAATTCAAATTAAAATTTCTCAACGCATTAAGACTTCGAAATTAAATAAGTCGCAACCATGCTCAATACTTCCGTTTTTTCGCAACCAGCCAGAGATTTGTGTAGCATCGGCCCTTCAGGCATATGTAAAAAGGACAGCTGAGCTAAGAGATCCAATGAGAAATGATAATTCATTATTTATATCATTTCGTAAACCACATGGGGTGGTTACAACTCAAACTTTGGCTAGATGGATCAAAAATGTACTGACTAAAAGTGGAGTGGATACATCTGTATTCAAGGCACATAGCACTAGACATGCCTCGACATCAGCTGCCAGTCGAGCGGGAATCAGCATTGATACGATTCGCCAAACAGCAGGTTGGTCTCAGAAATCAACCGCATTTGCGCGATTTTATAATAGACCCTTAGATAACAGCGATGCGTTTGCTACGGCTATAATAATGTAAAAAATTTGTAAAATTAAGTTACCCAAGTTTTTCCTTTGTGTTCACTCTATGTTCTATGCATAATAAATGCTTATTTGACAAACCGCAATAAACTTTGAACATCTACATTATGATCTAGAGGACGAGACGACGAAAAATAATTAACCGATCAAACGAACTTACCTGTTGTGAAGTTCGATCGGGATTATTTGAGTCGTCTCGTCCGAATAGATCATACCCACCCTTTCCCAGAAAATATCCTTCAGATAGTAACCCTAGTGATTGCGATTTGAGAACTTTGAAATAATGAAAGTTTCCCCTAGCAACGTGTCATGGGCGCTAGTGGAGCACGCGGGAAAATTCAATTTGTTTTCTTTTAAATATTGTGGATAAACCGTGTAGGATTGGCACTACTACATTATGATCTATTCGGACGAGACGACTCAAATAATCCCGATCGAACTTCACAACAGGTAAGTTCGTTTGATCGGTTAATAATGTCTTATTTCTATTTGCATAATTTACAATTTTGAATAAATACGCATTTTATTCTAATCGATTTACTGATTTATTTGAGAGATTATTGTTACTAAGCATTCCGAGGGGTATCACTAACTCAAGCTAGGGTAAACGTACCAGTAGTGGGACAAATAGCATTTGCCAGAGCAAAAACGACCTGAGAAAAGGCGGGAGGAAAAGCGAGCCAAGAATGAAGGGGGAAGGTTCCGAGGTCGTTTTCTCTCCTCGACGTGGCAGTACCACGCTCAGTCCTGCTGAAACTTGTGAAAAAAACTTGTCCTGCTGAAACTAAACACGTGCTCGAAATTTTTTGATTTTTTCTCAAGAATAAAACTGCAGTGAACTTGTATTTTTCGCAATTTATAGTGAATTCACGTCAGATGAGGAATCTGATCATGAATCAGACGAAGAATTATGAAACACGAATGAGAATGACGGTGATAATGAGGGTTCCGAAAATGAAGGTACGTTAATAGCTAAAACTACCTGCATATTCTCCCAGATTTTGTTTTCCGATTTCAATATTTTTTTCAATCAAAACTCGTTCATTTTTAACGAACGAAAAAATAAGCCACGAATGAGAAATTTAAAAACTTCAAATTGTAAAATTCAAAATGCTGATTTTTGTTAGTATTAGAAATTTTAGATCTCTCGCAAAAATTTGAAGTTAAAAGATTTTTATGTTCTGAAATTCCGAAGTTTTGAAATCTTTGAATTTATAAATACTATATTACTTAAAAAGTTCATTTTTCTTCACGAGAAGAACTAAATCTCGAAAAATAATCAATGAATCAAAAAGTTCTGAAAATAGTCGAAGAATTTCATCCAAAAGACTTATCTTAAAATTCTTGTACCGATTAGTTGAATAGTGTAGTCTTTACGTGTGTATAATTACTGAAAAATCAATTTATCTTTATAAAAAGAACTAAATCTCGTCAAGTAATCTACTAACATCTTAAAATGCGTGTTCCAATCAGATGAATCGTGTGGATTGTAGGTGTGTTCCTAATTACAAAAATCAGTTCTTCATGAACCTACTAAAACTCGAAAAATAATCAACGAATGAAAAATCCCTGAAAGGTAGAAGAAGAAATCGATCCAACAACACTATTCTTAAAATTTGTGTATTAAGCGATTGGATTGTGTAGGCTCTAGGTATGTGAAACTACAAAAAAATAGTTATTTGTGATACAAGTGCGTAAAATAGGTGATTGTGTGCGTTTTATCATTCATTATCTACGTTTTCGCACTCGCTTCGCTTGTGCGCTAACCATCGACTCATGCTTCGAACCGCAGGCGAATGATGCAATCACACGAGTTACCAATCACCTAGGCGCACGTGTATCACACGCTATTTTTTGCAACGCCGGCCCGAAAAAATTGTTAGGAGGTTGTAACGAAAAATACTAATTTTATATTGCATAGAGTGGAGTAAAGAAATGAAGAAAAAATTTTTTTTAATGTTGGAAAAAAATTTAAAAAAAAATTCTTGAAAATGAATGTTCTGAAAAAAAATGTTGTGAAAAAAAATTTTTGAAAAAAATGTGTGAAAACAAAATTTGTAAGAAAAACAATTTTGTGAAAAAAAATTTTGAAAAAAAAATTTGTTGAAAAAAATTTGTTGGAAAAAAATTATTGAAAAAAAATGTTGGCATTTATGCTTTTTTGCCCCCGGGAGAGGGGGGGGGGCTATGAACCCTTAAAAACAAAACTTCAATCATTAAAACATTTGTTCAAGTTGAATGTAAAATTATTTCAAGAAGATACCAACACCAGTGTTTAAAGTTACCTATGCCAGTGTCTAAAGTACCTCATATAGAATGTGCGCATGCGCAGCTTTTTCACCAGTGTCTAAAGTAAGCCATCTTCAAACTGCGCATGCGCAAAAGTTATTTCGCGCACAGTCTGCTCAAATAAGGCTATTTAGGCACCATCTATATGTATGCAAACGTCAACTTTAGAGGTGGCTGTTGCAAAAATGAATTTTATATTTATACCATTAAGCCATTTCCCTTTCGGGGTAGGCGTGACACTACCCGATTCGGGTAGTGTTTCTAGGTGGATAGTTTCTTGTAGTAAATAACTACAAATGTGGGCTCTCCACATCCACGACACGCCAACAGCACGCAGTTAGTAGTATTCCCGAACGGTCACCCATCCAACTACTAACCGCGCTCAACACTGCTTAACTTCAGTAATCTAACGAGAACTGGTTTTTTCAGCGTGGCATGGCCGTTGGCCATATAAAAAGCCCTAATCCTGTTTCTGCTGAATATGGTTATAATAATTAATAAGCAGTCGTGGAAAATTATTATCCAGGGATGGTCCCGAAGGAATAAACCCTAAGCGAAGGCGTTAAAACCGTGCCGAAAGCTGAATGACATCTGGGTGAGGTGTCTCAAACGGTGACCTGAGACACCAGGCAACCTTTCAGAGTACCAGCCAACAGCCAACATAGTTGTGGTAAGTGCGGTTCAAAACAATCGAACGCGCAGTACTCCCGACAATGGGTCGGACAACAATGCCGACTACCCTAGAGTTGGGGGAGCCGATCAAGACGGAGTCAATGTGATGGACCGGTGGAATCTCAATACTTTTGGGTGAACGGATCGACTCAATGACGACCTTCTAGAGTGCTACGATAGCAGTATGGCCCCCGAGCGAGAAGGTTACATGGCACGACTGCAGGTTCTGTGGGGCGAGAAACACCAAAAGATGAAGAACGATGCTTCAGGTTTCTCCCAAGCGCAAAGATCTGACTGAACTGGATGATGAGCTTCGTGTAGATTTTTCCGAAGAATCCGACCTCTGGACTATCAATTGTGGTGTGTACAACGCAACGAGAACTTTGGCAGATGCAAACCGTAAAACGGAACCAACGGTTGATCATAAGACCAAAAGACGAATGCATTAACTTAGCACAAAGATAGGCTGGGCAAGACAGTACGCGTCCCGCATTCAGTGTGTGATTGACTACATAACATCTGGCAGGACTTTCACTGCCAAGGTTCGAAAGTTCGCGCGCGAACTGCGGATCCGTCATCACACGATCAAAAAGTCAAAGCTACTGACCATCAGGCAGCATATTGTTGACAAAATACGAGTACTATCTAACGCTAGGAGAAGTCTAGAGCGGAAGGAGAGGTGGGTCAGAGAAAATCAACAGCTTTTACTAACCCATCTCGACTCTTCCCAGACCCTCCAGTTACTGTAGACCTTCCGCCCAAACCAGAGGAGGTCGAAGCATTTTGGAGAGAAGTCTACGAGGTCCAACATCCACTGCAAGAAGACACAAAGAACATTAATAGCTTCAAGGAGCTGTGCAATGCCCTCATAATAGCTGAGGAGGAATGCCCACCCATCACTACCGAGGAGCATGAAGAACTGTTCCGCTTCGGGTCCAGTAGGTATCAAGACCTTTTGGTGCAAGAAGTTTCCTTCAACCCACCAGCATCTGGCCCGAACTTTCACCTTATATCTAAAGTCTGAAGAGCCTATTCCGGAGTGCTCATCAACCGGCTCCTGCCAAAGACGGGCACCTTAGCTGATCCTAAGAATTACAGGCCAATAACTTGTCTGAACACACTGTATAAAATCTTTACAGCTATCCTAAATGATAGGATTGTTCGGACAATTGGACCTGTGTGGCGAGAGATGTATGAACAATGCGGCTCAAAGAAAGGCGTAGCAGGATGTCGGGAGAACATGCTCATCGATATATATGTCTGTAAAGACGCAGCATCCCATCAGCGATTCCTATCGATGGCCTAGATTGATTACCGGAAAGCTTTCCATTCAACCTTTCACCTTTCAGAGAGGTGTGTTTCAGGGCAACACCATGAGCCCTCTTCTGTTTTGCCTCACATTATTGCCACTGTCTCTCGCACTTCGCAATTCCGAAGGGTACCTCTGTGGCAAACCTGGAGATCGAAAGCATAAGGTCACTCATTTATTTTACGTGGACGATCCCAAGATCTATGCTAGATATCAAGAGAAACTACATCTGGCTCTAAAAATTGTCAAACGGTGTACTCAAGAGATTGGAATGGAGTTAGGGTTAGAGAAATGCACCAAGGTTAATTTGAAGAAAGTAAAACTTAATGGCATCCCCGAAGACCCTGAGCTCGTCAACAGAAGCACTATACGACACCTTAGTGCTGGAGAGACCTATACATACCTGGGCGTGCCATAGAGCCGCATTCAGGACGTGACATCTATAAAGGATACTGTCCGAAGCAGATACAAACGTCTCATCCGGCAGATTTGGTCTTCCGAACTGTTGGCTAAGAACAAAGTATCTGCAACGAACATGCTTGCCGTCCCGGTAGTACTCTATTCATTTGGAGTGGTTCCATGGACGAAGGACGAGCTCAGATCCCTTGATATCGGGACGCGAAAGGTTTTGCACATGAACAAAAGCATGCACCTTAAGTCTTCTGTTCCGCGACTTCACATCTCACGCCGCCTGGGTGGTCGCGGAATATTGAATCTTGAATGTCTTCACAACAGGATTATTCTGGGTACAGCACATATAGTTGCAAATGGACAAGACCCTCTTCTTAAAATGGTCAGGAAACATGAAGAAGCGGGCAAAGGGTCGTTCCTATACAAAGCAGTGGAGGCGGCTGCTGAAACACTCGGCCTTGATTTCAATATCAGGGGTGAGCAAAATGCATCAAATCTCATTCATCTTAAATACTCACTTCTGAAGGCCCGGATTAAGAAAGCACAGGAGAAAAACTTCCGCGAAGAGCTCCTCTACAAGAGGATGCACGGCATCTTCCACAGACATGTGGAGGATCAGTCGATGTCGTATGAGCTAACGTATGCTTTCCTTAAATCATCTGGATTGAAGTCGGGCACGGAGGGTTCCGTTTTGGCATGTCAAGTCGGTGTCATTTCCATCTAGCATACCGTAGCCATATTTTGAGCCAAGATATTCCCGATGATTTTGGCTTTATATGGGTGATTCTCTATAAATGTTAAAATGTAATATGTTTATTTTTGTAATCGAAACTATATATTGGTGCTCAAATAAGCAATTTCGAGAATATTTTATCTCACAAATATTTCTTTCATCTTTTCTAAAACAATCTTTTGGAAAACTCTCTTAATATTCCAAATTGAAGAAATTTCAAATTGTATATTGGAAAAATTGAGAGCTCTTCAATTCTGAAAATACATACTTTAAGTCCTACAAGCTTGAAGAAATACAATTCAAAATATATAATTGAAAATTATTCCATTTCTAGAATTCAGAATTGAAGATACATTAATTGGAAATATTTGTCGTTCAAAATGATATAATTCTGAACTTTTTTTTAGTAATATGTATGTATCATGCAGTTTAATTTAGAAGTGTTACAATGGGAAATTATTTAATTTTTAATATTTGCAACTGGCGACTCTTTAATATTTAATTTGTATAAGAAAAAATCATGCAATTTTCGAAGCCATAACTTATAACTTATTAGGACTAGGTCATTATTTTTCAGAGTTACTCGAAATTAAGTTTTCTTCAATTAAACTCCAGAACATTTTTTCGTGAAATTCACAGGTTCTAAATGACTTACAAATTTAAAAATTTTTGATGCTCTAGAACATGCAGAACTTAAAATACACAAAAACTTATAAATTCTAGAATCTCAGAATCTTCAAACTTTGAGATTCCTTTCAAGTTAAAAAAATGTTCATCATTTCGAAAAATGTCTGAGTTTTAAAAGTTTAATAACTCACAAAATTTATTAAAACATAAAATTTCGTCATTTTCTTCACGTATAGCACAAAAAGTTCAAAATTTCCTAAAATTTTGGAGCAAAATTTTTTGGAGTTCACAGCTTGGAAAACTCCAGATTTTCTACTATCTTCGAAGCTCGAGCACTTCCAAAATATGTATAAAGATTTTGAAACTTTGTAACTTTGAAAATATTCTTCGACAGTTTAACAATTTTTCATCACTTCTATAAACATGCAAATTTTGAAACTTTCAAAACTATCTGGGATTGTGAATCATCTGAAATTTGGATAATGTTGTAATTTATAGTTCAATTTTTCCTGGCTAGAAAAGCTTAAAATTCCAGAAATTCTAAAATCACCGAAATTTCAATATCTGACGACTTTGAAATATGATATAATTCTCAAACTTATGAACTTTAATTTTCCCAAAGGTCGCAAGCATTTAGAAATTCAAAAATTTTTAAACTAAAAAATTCTAGAACCTCAAAATCTTTTAAATTCTAATTTTTTCGAGAGGTCGAAAATTTCTAATGAAAAAAATAGCATTTTAAATTGTACAATTTGGAATTTTAATATACCTAATTCGTAGTTAATTTTGTTGCTCACTATCAATAATGATATTAATATTAATAATATTAAAAGTTACACGAAACGCGATGAATGTGGATTAGAGGGAGTTTTAATTGAAAAAAATTTTGGAATCGGAAAAAGAAAACAATTAATTGCGTGCTTAGAGATCTGCAGAAACGTTTTTTTTTATGAAACAAAATTCAATATTCTCAATTCTTTCAGTTGTAAGGAATTTGTGAAAAAAGTTACAAATTTAGAATAACCCTTAAAAAATCTGGGAGAATATGCAGGTAATTTTAACTATTAACGTACCTTCATTTTCGGAACCCTCATTATCACCGTCATTCTCATTCGTATTCCATAATTAATTCTTTGTCTGATTAATGATCAGATTCATCATCTGACGTGAATTCATATAGGTCTTGAATATTTTCTGATGCGAAGAAATGTAGGTTAGTCAAACGACAGGCACAATAAAACATTAGTACAATTATCATGACTGAATAAAATTTTTCATTTGAAAAACATTTAACTAATCATTGTCGGAAAAATATATGATTGAATAAGTAAACAAACTTCGATCATTCACTATGAATCGCGAAACATACAAGTTCACTGCAGTTGTATTCTTAAGAAAAAATCAGAAAATTTCGATCACGTGTTGACAAGTTTCAGTAGGACTGAGCGTGGTACTACCACGAGAGGAGCGATTTGACCGTCGAGGAGAGAAAGCTACCTCGTGGTGTTAAGGAGCAAAGTGGGGGAACATTCCCCCTTCATTCATGGCTCGCTTTTCCTCCCGCCCTTTCTCAGTTCGTTTTTGCTCTTGCACGTTGTTAGTTCCCTTTTCCGTATGTTTTTTTTTCGTTCGCTTTCGCTCTCAGCGAGTCATATTTAAATCGTTTTAGGGACTTATTTTTAACTTTTTTCGAACAGAGATTCACATTTTTGGACTCTATATTTATCCATGAAGTTATTTCTGCTATTTATTTCTAAGTGAAATTCTATTAAAAAAAAAAGTGTTTTCTGGAAAAAGCTAAGAAAACACCGGTGGTCGGACAAGATTTTTAGTGATCGGACAGCATGTGTTCCAATATTAGGATGGTATTTTTATGTATTACAAATAGCTAGGGTAAGAGCACCAGTTATTGGCACCTTAAGAGGAAATTTAGACTTTAGGAAATAAATAAACACATAAAATATTGAATTCTGAAATAGTGATAATTATACCGGCACTCAAAATTTTATACAGAATACACTGGAATGTTGAATTATTATTCAAAGTTGAAAAAAACTTGAAAAATTATTAAAAATAAGCATGTAGTCCCAAAATGTTAGTGCTTGACACTGCTAACCCCAGTTATTGGCACCCCTCGTCACCAGTGATTGGCACTACACTCACATAACCTCCTCAAACTTCTGTAATTGCATTAAAACATTGATAAAAACAAATTGTGCATCTGAAAATATGAAATAAATTTTCTATTAATAATTATAAATTTAGTATTTTATCAATTTTGTTTTTGGACAAGCCAACTTCTTTGACAGCAGCTATAAAGCCTAGCCATTTCACATATCTATTCTTCGGCTTATGTTTTTCTTTCCTCAGAGATACTCTCTGACGGGCAAACATATGGCAATAAATAAAATAAAAACCATAAATGTTACTAATTTTCTCATTTTCTACTTCAAACTAGAAAAATTAAGAAACAAATTCAAACATGGATACATAAATATAGTTAAAACAAGTCACCCACCGATTAAATAAAAACTTTGGCTATTTATAATAACATGAATTCCTGCGTAACATTTAAAACATTGTACGACAATATTATTAAACACAATATGTATAATGATAATAAAATTCTATTCATAATTTAAATAAAACCAATATTTACCTATACCTCGAGGTCTGAAAAGAATAATAAATTAAATGAACAGAACTTTGGAGGTTACGATTACCGGTATCCCGGTATTAAAATGACAGCTTCATTTATTATAATTGTTAGCTACTTTTTCGTCTACCTAGTAAAGACTTTTGTTGTTCCGGCACTTTTAACACTTCATTTTATCAGAAATACGTGAAATGGCCCATGTCAACACAAGGTCTTGAGATTACATAACCTCACTTTTTTCCGGCGAGGCAGGGGTGCCAATGAATGAAATCATTCCCGAATTGCATGGTCTGGTCATTGGCACTGGAGTGCCAACGACTAGAGACCATACTTTTAATATTAATTTCCATTGGCACCCCCCCTAAAATTAATAAATATATTATTGCCGAGGTTCATTCCTTATTTTGATTATATTGCAAGTATTTCTTTTCAATATTCACAAAAATTGGAACAGATTTACTTGTTCACAACGTTGTTTGAACAAAATTAAAAAATGTTGTCAGCTAAACATTTTCTTTAGAAAACCGGATAAATTCTTGGCACCCTAAGAACTGAAGTGAATTCATTATTTTATAACTAAATTTGACATTATTTTGTATGAATTATATATGTCGGTACACGCAGAAATAATGGTAGAATTAAAATAATACCATCAAAATACGATAAATGTTTGCATTTTCTTAAAATTTAACAAAAATGAGAGAGGGTGCCAATAACTGGCGCAGTGCCAACCACTAGTGCTCTTACCCTATTTAACGTAAATTAGCTCATTAATACACTACTCTAAAATACTAAAAGGAAGAATGTTTGATCAAAAAAAATGCGTTTTTGAATCAAGTAAGTGAAATTATAGATAAAATTTAACGAAAATGTAAAATTGTATCTATTACAGGGTAGGAAGGTTAAACTTCCAAAACAAACAATGATTATATCACTCTCAAGAACGAACCTTCCTCACTATTTAAAATATTATAAATAATCTTATTTTAATTCGTGATCAAAAATTCAGTTATGTTTCTCCATCTATCGAAGTTTGACAATAAATTTGGGTAAAAATAAAATTGATGTATCTGATTCAAGGTTAGACAGGTTACGATTTTAAGACTATGTTTACATTTTTATAATGTCGAATACACAAGGAAGCTTTTTTACTATTTGAAATAATAAATTTATCTCAAAAAAGTAAATGATAAATTCTATTCCATAAAACTTATGACTACGTTATATTTGTCTAATGATCTTAATCGTCCGACTTAAGAACCACTGCCAAAATGTCTTTCATACTAGAGGTCGGACAGGCTGTCCGATCTCTGGGTAAATAAAAAAATTGTGCATCTTAATTCGGAAAGATCAAAAATCTCTAAATATACAATACATACATTGAATTTGCCAAGGATTTCGAAAACTTCAAGTCTCACACATTTACAAAATGCAGCTACCTATGTCAAAACTGATCTAAAGTAAGTCATAACAAGTACCAGTCCGCAGACTGGTACATTTATTCTATGACGTGTGCTTTTGCCTTCTTTGGTTTATGAAAAATACATTTCGGTCTATATCGCAGTTCAACTATGAATTTAGTTAACGGTTATCTCATTTTGCGTGGCAGACTAGGTATACTATTCTTATATTATCGATTTCATTACTATATTTTTAGATATTATATATCAATATGTTTTTTTAAAGATCTGAAAAGAAAAACCAGCATGTTTTTGAAACGTAATCGATTTTGTTTCTGAAATAAAATGAAATTCTTAGCCTGGGGGAGGTCGTTTTTCTGAAGTTCTTTAGCCTTAATTTAATTACCTAGCCGCCCTTTTCAGTTTCCCTGACCTCACGGAAAATATTTGTTCTTTGCTTGCCGCATTTTCGTGAAACTATTTTATGTGGCCTTCTTTTGTATGTAATCTGTTTTAGTTTTCCACCGATGAAAAATTTATATACAAGAAATTCTCTATAAAGTTTTGACCAATAGGTCAAAATACTTAAATTTTTTTCCAATTATCAACTTCGAAACCTTTCATTTTAATGATCATGAATAGAGAAGAAAATAAATAATATATCATTCTTGATGGACACTTGATGTCTTCCACGTACTGTGTGCCGATTATGTACCTTTCTCACTTCAATTCCACTTCGTTTTCAGTAACATATTCAGTTGTTTATCTGTAGTTCTCTTCAGTTGTTTTTTAGTGAGAAGAATGTGCAAATGAAGAGAGAAAGTTACATAATCAACACCCAGTACTTAAAAGGTATCAAGTATCCATCAAGAATGATTTATATCTTATAATCTTATGAACATTACTTTTTATAAACCTTTCGACATGATAATTTTTCTCAACCACATCTCAACAATCTCGGAAGTAAGCATAATGTTGTTTCTCCTGATTAAGAGCTTCTATCTACTTAAAAGATTTTTTAACCCTTTGTTTATTACAGCTAAATAAAATGTTCAGATAATTGTTTATATATAAGTACACCTTCTTACGTCTTTCTCTAATTCTGGAAAGTATATGTCCTTTTTTCTGAGCTTTGATAAAAGAGGAAAAAATTTTGTTTACTTCGAGGTTGATAAATTTGCAAGAGCAGTGAAGGCATTTTGCGACAATGGTGTTTGTTTACTTTGTGTAGGTTAGCAAACAAAATAGGTGTTGAGCTTAGCCGGAGGTTCCGTAGACTTGATCGGCGGAGTGAGATGTGGATCCATAAGTCATGAGGCCTTTCAATGGAAGCACCAGCGAGAGCGTTGCGGCGCGACTTGCGTGTAAGTAGCGACGAAGAAGAACCAACCAGGAGTGTTTGCACAAACCCTCACCAGGGTAGTCAACCCCGAAGGTTATACTCCGGCTTCAATTACCGAACGATCACCCACTCGACCTTCCCCTCTTGGATCTCTTAGCATTTCCTGATGATGCTACATCCTTCGTAGAAGCCCGACTCTTTCATAGCCGTTCATCTGATTCGATGAGAAATTCGATGTAATTAGTGGTGCGGAAACTCGCTGATAATTTTAATGAAGGTAATAAACTTTCCAGGCAAGATTCATGATGGCGGTGATGGCTTTCACGCTCTACAAAAAAGATCCTTAATTTTGCGTCAAAGAATAAAAAGTGCTCAGAATACGGACATTGAGTTGGTATTTGATATACCCAGTAGCCAAAAAAAGTGAAATTCAATTTTGGGCACGTTTTATTTGATCAGAGGTTATGACCCTTTTTTAACATGGGTGTAAGGAATGAAAACACTCATGGATGTCCGATATCATAGCATAGTCGAAACTTTGGTTCCGTTGTTGTCAGTGGATAAATCCAATGAGTCGATAAATTAGTTCAACACCCCTTTTTTATTCCACAAAAAGAAAGAAATGTATTTTTCATTGGACTAAAAAATTACAAAAGTCTCAGAGGTGCAGATTTTAAATAATCTACATTTCAAAACAGCACTTTTAACATGAAGTGTTATGGGAGGCTTTTTCGCAGGCTTGAAAAATCACAAATTGTGACGTTTCCAAATGTTAAAACTATAACAAAAGCTGTGTATCTTGTGTCAAATTCGCGCCAAGTTTGAGCTCGCCTAGGGCGTGCGGGTACGCTCTCGCGCTTGTTTTCGTACGTTTAACGGGTAAATTTCAACTATATTTTTTTAATCATCATGAATATTGTAACTTAAATCGAAAACAGTTATTTTAGCCCCTGAGAAACTACATTCATAAATTGGAACTGAAATTGTTTTGATAATTGCATAATCATTGCGGCACTGGCATTTCGCGCTCGATAATTAGGTTATAGAGTCAGTTCTCTTTAAAAAATAAAACGAAGTAGACAAAATGGAACAGCGGAATGAAAAGTAGGTATATTTTATTATAATGTTATTAAGAAAACACCCTCCTTTTAATTCAGTAAATAGAGACATTAAGCCGTAGGGTCGGATTTCGATCGTTCGAACTTCAGTTCTAAGACATCTCTATCATGATTAATTAATCTGGACCATTTTCAATTTGTGTACGATTGAAAATTTTCTCAAAAATTATTTGTAAATCTTGTTAAAATCTACTGAAAATAACACTTTAAATATACAGACCTTTAAAAAACAAAAATTGCATATTTTGGAAAATGATCTAACTGTATGAATTTTGGCCTAATTGAAAAATTTCATGGGAATATTTCCAAAGTATATTTTATATCTAATAGAAATTTGGAATGGTATTTCTTAATCCATCAAAAATAATTTTTATTATTAATTATCATTAATTTTAATTAATAAGAATGTTTCGAGCCAACTAAATTCTACGTTCAACTTATTTTAGTTAAAACATGTCGAATAAACTCTTAGAAAAAAGTGTTTTCTCAAAACGGGCGCAGACAAATTTTTTCTTTTTGGGCTCAAATTGATCGAGGGGCATTCCAGAAGTATATTAAAAAAACCGGCATATGCAAGCACTTCCGGGTTGAAGTCAGTCGAGGCACACCGTGTCAGGCAACCATACATACAGACATATATACAGACAGACAGACGCCGACAAAAGTTAATGATTTTCGGACTCTGCGAGTGCTGAAATGTGAATATCAGTTGTAAAATAGAGATAGGAAATTTGGACGATTACATTACACTCTCATGAATGAGAATGTAAAAATGGCAATGCATAGATTATAGCAGACTTCAGTGTGGTCTAATTCCATATTCTTCATTTCCTATACTCCCGAAGAAAACACAGAAAATATAACATTGGAAATTAAGTATAGGTCCTATGCTTCATATTCATAATCATTTTTCATAAGTTCTTTCTTTACAATTTACACGTTTTAGACAGAATTCACAAAAAAGTATTGTTTTCCAATGTGATTATTATGAGAAACTTCAAGGGCTGGGCGGTGTTGAGTTGTATTTGCGGTCATGCTCGTCACCCGGAATTTATGTTATAAAAAATATGTTGCAAAAGTTCTGTAAATAAATGGCCGAATAGTGGATTTTTGAACATAATTTTGTTCATAAAATTAACCCACTGCGGTATCGCGTCCGACCACAGGCTCCACTCCAGCGCGCGGCAGTGATATAAGCCCATCTGTGGTCAGACATTTTTTAATTTCTTAAGTAAAACGAAGCTATATTGTTGTTCTTGTTTTGTTTCAATACATTTACACGCTCTTAACTCTCGCTTTTAACGCTCTTTTCAGGAAAAAACCATTCAACGAAAAAAACTTGTTTATAGTTCTTTTAACGAGGGGCACTCCAAAAGTTTTGTCAATAGGAATATTAGAGATATGCCAGGTGGATTACCCTAATGTATTTCGTAAATTTGATGTTTCTATAGACGAAAGCAAAAACTAGAACGAAAAATATTATTTTTGTTTGTTATCGAAACTCATAAAAAGTCATTGCCTGTAAAGGTTCTCGTATTAAATTCAGGTCTTTTCACACACTTTCTTAATTTAAAATGATACCTGCAACAAAACAAATTAATATTTTTTGTTCTAGTTTTCGCTGTAATCTATAGAAACATCAACTTCACGAAACACATATGCGTAATCCATCTGGCATACCTAAAATATTCCTGCTGACAAAACTTTCAGAGTTCTCCTCGTATACTAATAGTTATAAAATATATAGAATCATTTCAAAAGTTTGGCAAATTGGCTTACCATAATGTTGAAATACACATTTTCGTCATGTTTCATAAAGCATGAAGTAGATGAATTGACAAAGCTAATATTGTTAGTAAATTTTTGTTTAGGGTTAGTGGATTAGATTGAAATGCTGTAAAAGTAAGAGTTTAAAGTTAAATAGCAATAATGCTAGGACTAGTGTAAAAAAGAGATTGGAATGACAAAATAAGGAGACGCTGACCATCATTTCGAGGTTAGGAGTTTTCAGTGCAGTTTCAGTGCAGTGGATGTTAAATTGAGGGTAAATCTCAACATAAGGTAACCCCTTTTTATTTTGTCTGCACGAGTGAGCACCGTTTCATTTGGTGTCTTGCAGATGGACCATGTCACTAGAACACGTCGATGTTTTAACATTCAGCTAAACCAATTTTCTAAACCTTAAAAATGACTATGTATATGTTATAACTATTAGTATGAAAAGGCAGTATTAGTATCCAAAATTTAATATTTTTCTTTATATAGAATATGCCTAATGAGGGTAACAGTCCGTTACCGAAACATAATATCAAAGTTTTAATTCATTTTTGAATAAAGTGTAAAAGAGAGTTTTAGAAAATTGAAAAAAGGAATAATTTTATTTTTGTCTCTAAATCAAATTTCATCATTCGTTTCCGAACGTAAAGAAGCTTGGATTTGGACACCTTCAACATAATTCATGCCATTTATGTCTACTTTTCTTATTTCTTAAACCACTAATATAAAAATAATAGGAATATACACAGTTATTCCAGAAGAATCTTGGAATCAAAGAAATATTCCCGGCATAACGGAGAAAAATTGGCTTACCTTTTCTCATTTTTTAACCAGTGTGAATAGAAATACCGTGAAAGATGAACGGATCAAAGTACTCTTCTTCGAATACTTTAGGGCTTATACATACCAAATTTCTACCCTCCATCACGAATATCATATTTTTACCAATTATTCAATTTCCATCAGCAGATTTTTCACAGGGTTCTCAGTATTTGGTAATTCCATTAACAAAATAGAAAAATCTGCCCGCTGCGTGGGTACATTTTCATCGTTTGCAGTTTTTGTACTTCCTCCACATTTGTGCACAGATCTTTCAAAATTAAGGGTCAGACTATCAACAACTGTATTTTGGTGATTGTGAATTCTCTTTTGTTACAGCTCCTTCGGATTTAACAAACACATTCTCATCACGTATCTCGTGCTTCGTTCCCGATTTCGTCCAAAATGCGAAATTTTCTACATTTTATTCAACAACATTATATAACATGTACATTAAATTTATTGCTGTACCTGGGCCTGGAATTGCTTATTCAAATATTGCAAAATAAAGTACAAATTTTATTTATGACGATCACTTTAAATTTTGTTCCTTATTTTGCATTAAATTTTATTCTCAGCTACCCTGAAAATGCATAATATTTCAATATATGTATATAATTATAATTCATGATATGCTATTTATATGTTCATTTTCGATGTTATTTTTACGACTTAAACCAAAAATACGCATCCTAGCGTGAAATGATTCTATGAAAATTTGTAGATACAATTTTGGCGAAAAATTTTGTTCTATAAAAATTCAGTGTAACTTGCGTCGTTTTTCCAGGAAGTTTATTTTTTTATTTCTAATGTGTTCTTTCAACAAAAGTTTGTAGCAAATTTGTAGATCTTTTTTGGTCGATAAACTTCCATCCATTCATTTTTTTTCATCTCTTGTGTGAATTTTCCAAAAATGTAATTATTTTATTTTCAATCTTATTTTTCACGAATAAAAGAAAATCTACTCGTCCTATCTAACAAAAACGATAAATAACAAAGTCGTAGATCCTTTTTCGGTGAACAACTTTCGTCTTTTAATTGTTTTTCGTACCATGCGTCATTTTTCAAAAGAAATTTTTTTTTCATTTTCAATGTTAATTTTACAATTAGAGCAAGAATTACGCGTTCCATAAGAAAATAATTGACAACAAAATTTTTAGATCTTTTTGGTTGTATAACTTTTGTTTATAATTTTTTTCGTACCCTGCGTTGCCTATCCAAGAAATTTAATTGATTATTTTTAGCGTTATTTTCCACCATTGAAACAAAAACCACGCATCCTATCGAAAAATAATGAGTAACAAATGTTAATGTTGTTTTTACGAATAAAACAAAAACTATGCGTCCTATCAAAAAATGATTGATAACGCATATGTAGATCTTTTTTGGGTGCAAAATTTTAGTCGTGTCTTTCATAGTTTGACCGCAAAATGGAGTTTTGAATTTTTCATCGTTTTTTGTGCGATCAAAATGAGAATTTTCGATTTTTTCATATCGTCTTTTTGAGTACTACGAATAGCCGTACATGGAATTTAGAAAAAATGGGCTTAAAAATTTTGAAAATGCTCTAACTTTTGGAATTTTCATCCAAAATGACTGGCTAACGAACTTGTCCTCAAGTTTTGGTCACTTGAAGAGTATACCAAAGGTCAATCACATCTGTCGGTTCTTTCGAAATTTCTCGTGCTAACAGACTAAAAATCTACAGAAACACAGGCACATTAAGCCAGACAGACATACAGACAGGGACATTCCAGAAAACCTGTTTTTCGGGTTCAGAAGGTCTCAAAATGTGGATATTTGAAAAAAAATCTAGTAGCTTCTCTGATGAGAATGTAAAAATTAGAAAATCATAATTGATGATTCACAGAAAAAGGCGTATTTTAATGTAGATTACATTTATGGACACACTTGCATTACTCGAAGTTCCAGGCATTTGAGAAAAATGAAGTCAAGTCCTACGAAGTGAATACCCATGTTGATATACACCAGAGCTTCACTATTTGAACGCGCGATCGCACGCGTTATATGAATTCCTAGAATTGCTGGTCTCCGCAGTTTCTCAGAGGGCAGGGCGAGAGACGATTTCAACGCCGCCCCTGAAGGGGACGCATGTACTACAACTCACTCAAGTAGATTGTGCAATATTATAGAAACGATTCAGGCGGCCCTGACTGTTTACGTTTCGCTGCAGACGCTATATGAACAAGGCTATTTTCAGACAACCCACGAGATGGGTCATCTATCGAAGCTCTGTTGTATGTAATATTGATATCGAATCTGTCAATCAAATTCATAATATTAATAATTTATCATTCGTCAACTAAGAAAATAGTATATTTTACTACTTCCTGTCCTACTTTACTCTAATTTGATTAATAATTTTTTTGTTCAGTCTGCGGTTGATAATTATGCGACGCTAGAATTATGAACCTTCGAACTGGAAATGCTTCCTAGTCTTTGCGGGCTTGGGATGCATGTTTACATCGTCGCGCTGAGGACGTCGACATAATATCAATCGAGTGAAAACGCTCCCTTTCACTTTTCCTCATCTTTATCCTCATCCTCGTGTTCAAGCTGGAGATCAGTGTGGCGGCGCAGCGTTGTTAATTCAATTTGGATTATGCTTTCCTGAGCGACGGAGCGCCAACAAAGTCAAGAGCTCTTTCCAACATCGGGCATTACTTTACATTACAGGTTTGTGGCTTACCGAGCGAGTTTGCCGCTAATAGGAAGTGATGTAATTACTTGTGCCTATTCGAGCTTCACATGTTTAACATATATATATTTTCCCTCTATCATCCTCTCGCATTACGCTTGAAGTAAATTCAGTAAATAAAACGTTTCTCAAGCGTGTCAACGAGACGACAAAGCTGCAGACTAATTAACCATCTCTTTGGACTTTTAAGGTAATTTTTTTCAAATTAATTTTAATGCTCATAAACCGTGCTTTTTCAAGATGGGAAGAATTTAAATTTCATGCATTTTTTAAAGATGGTATCACAATTTACTTCCTTTTTTTCGAACATGAGATATAGCAGAAAGTTGAAGATGGATAGACATGTGATAGAAGAGACTCGTACTACTATTGCCTGCTTATAGACCTTATACATTTTTTAGAATACATGAAAAGCGAAGAGTAATTTCTATCCCGATTTCAGGTTAGAATCCACCTGCAACCAAAATTAACTTCAAGTTGTCAAAATATATCAAGAACAAATGGTAGTGTTACCATGTCTACTTATTGCTATTTCTTTTGTTTCGATACAAGAGAATCAAACTTTTTTTTACCAGAAAACTATCTGTAGTGAAATCAATTGTTTTTTTCTGTGATAATGAGTTGGACACTAGCAGTCAAGACAGTTCTTTCATCATTCGCTGTACTGCGCATATAACGACATGCGGCTTTTTTTGCAAGCGATGCACGGCCATGTTTACTAGCCAGGACAAACAATGAATCGCTTTGTATCAGTATCACGTACGCAATCACGAGTGCCTTCGTCTGATTGCAAGTGGAAAGGTATTTCGAAGTTTTCGGCCAGCTCTCCGTTGAATCAGCAGTTCTGTTCAATTACGTTGATCAATTTTCTTTATTGATGCGTCTAAAAGTGCATTTATTCCCTTAATATCTTAGAATCGAAATTAAACAATAAGTTATCATTATATACATTTTATAGTTTTCCATAACATTTCTGTGCTATACTAGTGTGTGTCGATAATTATTGTGCAAATTTAGATGATTAAAAATAGACCTATGATATATATATATATATATATATATATATATATATATAGGATTTCCAGAGACTATCAGAGGTTTATGATTATTGTGGAAATTTTTATCATTTGTAAACAACTAAGCTTATTTTCAGGACTCCTACATACACTGTTGGAGATTCACGATTATTGTGGAAATATAAATGACCAAAAATAGGCCTATATACAGGACATCCAGAGCCTATTTGAGGTTTATGATTCTCATATTGTAAATTTGGATCCTTTTATATCAAATTAAGCCTGTAATTTGATGATAAACATATGTAGAAGTTTTAGGGTTTCCAGGCGGACCCGTCTGTCACGGTTTTCCTCAAGACAAACTTCTAAATTTATATATCAAGACCATAAAAGGGAGTTGCAACGACTGTACCTAAAATATTCGGTTGAAGTAATTGTCCTTGTGATCGGTGTTCTCAGATGTGCGAAATTATAACTGGTTCGTAAACTTAAAGGCATACCCGCGTGCCAAAAATATGTCGAGGCACTTGCGAGATGGATGCAGAAGGATGTCTTCCTAGTGTCATTTCATGTCCTCAAGAGACACGGGGGTTTCGCCAGGCGGTCTTTGTGATTTCGTCGTGCCTTGTGGGCACTCATCTCACGGTCGTGAGACATAGCCATGTAGGGGATGGGGTCAACTTTGCACGTCGTTGCTCAGACGGACAACTGTGCACGTTCAAATTTCGACGTGCACAGTTGTCCAAGTACCATCCGTGCACGTGCACAGTTCGTCGGCTGGGAGAAGGACTGTGCCGACTCGACTGAGCGCTGAAAACTGTGCCGATTCGGCCGGGTGCTAAAAACTGTGCTGATTTGTACAAGTCACGAAAACTGTGCCGATTCGTGTGAGCCGAGAAAACTGTGCCGACTCGCATATAATTATAATAAATAATTATGGAAATGCAAGCAATTACTTTCAGCATTATTCTTTTGAAAGCGAAATATCTCTTATTAGAAAATGAGAAATTATACAATATTCATTTATATTAATATTGGTTTTATAGACAGAAAAAAATATATTTTAAAGCGAAAACCAAAATATTTAATTTAAGATGCGTCGTGAATCACTGACACTAAAAATTCACTGCAACTTGATGCTTCAAAATGAAAATAAAATAAGAAAATTCGGAAATATGAAAAGGTACAGATAACATTGTTGTTGCGTTTCCCTCGAAAAGTTTAGTGTTTATGTTTATGTTTTCCGCAGAAAAGTCGAATGATAGAAGAAAGCACAGAGGTGGACAAGAGAAATTATTTCGCTTTATGTTAAGGTAGGGCCTATATGTACCGAAAATTCGGTAAAAATTTTGTCTTTTTCATATCTATTTGTATCAAAAAAATTCGGCTATTTGTACTGAAATTTTGGTACACGCAGCCACGACCTTATTTGGCTGCGTCTAGTCGTCTCGAATTTCGGGATGACTAGCATTTTTCTTAATTTTGGGCTAGTTATCCAGAATTTTGGGACGACTAGCCGCAAATCAAGATAAATGCTAGTCATCCCGAAATTCGGGACGACTAGCCTATTTCTACCATTTGGCTTGTCATCCCGAAAATAATGCACTTTATTAATTCTACTGTTTTTAACTAGACCAAAATAACCAAAATTGACAATCTTATTTTCACCATTCGGCTAGTCGTCCCGAAAATAATGCATTTTATAAAATTTCTTCTTTTAACTAGACAAAAATCACAAAAAATGTTAAGCACCTCGAAATTCGGGACGACTAGCCTATTTTCAACATTTGTCTAGTCGGCCTGAAAATAATGCACTTAATTAATTTTACTGCTTTCAACTAGACCAAAACTACTGAAAATGACTAGACTATTTTCACCATTCGGCTAGTTGTGCCGAAAAAATGCTAATACTGTAATTATGGGCAAGATTACGATATCCGTGGCGACAACGTTTTAAAGCGGATTCCTATAGGATTTTTGGCGAGAAATACGAATCTGAAAGTTTTAAATCGATATCTCGAATAGTTTTCGAGATATATCGATTTTTTAAGCCTTCACAAGGCGTTGGAAAAGGGGTAGGGTTGCTACCTTACATTATTCTTGTGACCTGTCACAGGGTTGCCTTCCCGCCCCACGAGGCGTTGGAAAAGGGGTAGGGGTGTTACCTCACATCTATATGTCACGTGATCGTTAACCAACGCGCAATAACACGCAAAATAGAACGAAAAACCGAATAAAGTTGCAATGTTCTCAATTCGCCTCCCCAACTTTACAGCGCATTTGTCGCATCGGCAGTCTTATTGGCAGTAAATAACGCGCTTTTTTGGAATTATTAAATATTTAAATAATTTTTTTATGATAAATCATCATTGTAGAATTAATTAAATTAATTTTTGGATCACAAAAGAGTGTTTTAGAGTGCAAGAGCAATTAATTATTGGATTTTACTCTTTACAAATGAATGATTCTAAATACAAAGGCAACAAGTGTATCTAGTCTAGAGTCTAGATCACATCAAAGGAAGGTCCAATCAGAGCGCGGAAATCATAGGAAAGTTTCGAACGAACTTGAGACTGCGGTGACACAGTGCAAATACAAAACATAATTTGGATACGTTGAAGCTTAAAGGACTACACTTTATAAAATATAACCTAACTCTTAGCTTTATCCGTTTTTTAAAATTTATTTTTAATTAGGGATGTATAGCAGTTTTGTTAATCTTTGGCTTACTCAAAAGGAGAGAAATAAAAAAAATACATAGTTTTCGGGACGGCTAGCTAAATGTTGAAAATGGGCTAGTCATCCCGAATTTCGGGACGACGAGACACTTCGTTAAAATATATTTTTTTCTGCCTATAAAACCAATATTAATATGAATGAATATTGTATGATTTCCTACTTTCTAGTAAGAGATTTTTCGCTTTCAAAAGAATAATGCTGAAAGGAGTTGCTTGCATTTACATAATTATATATTATTATAATTATATTCGTGATTTTTGATAGT
The DNA here is from genome assembly GCA_932178445.1 of Andricus quercusramuli. NCBI lineage: Eukaryota > Metazoa > Arthropoda > Insecta > Hymenoptera > Cynipidae > Andricus > Andricus quercusramuli. Next base: position 109,961 of record CAKNXH010058320.1, on the reverse strand, counting down.
ATACAATATTAGTATTATAAATAATTAATGATAATATTAATAATAAATTATAATTATTATATAATTTATTATTATTATGCAATAAATATAAAAATTAGAATACTATAATTGTAATATATATATATATATATATACGTATGTATTTTAGTAAGTAGAACATAAGGGTTGCCAACTTAAAACGGAGCGAAAATTTATCCTTCTTGAAACCGCACATTCTTCAAAAGTTTTCCGAATCGGCACAGTTTTCGCGACTCGTACGAATCAGCACAGTTTTCAGCACCCGGCCGAATCGGCACAGTTTTCAGCGCTCAGCTGAGTCGGCACAGTCCTGCTCCGATCCGACAAGTTGTCCAAGTGACAACTGTACACGTCGAAATTTCGACGTGCACAGATGGGCTCCCGTGGACTTAGAAGTGCAAAGACGGACGTGCACAGTTGTCCGTCCGGCCATCGACGTGCACAGTTGGGCACGTGCAAAGTTGCTACATGCAACGTTGTCCGTCACCCGCCATATAGGTGTTATTTACCGCGGTTCTGCTGGGAGCCGTTGTCATTTCCATAGACCTTGCGGTGGTTATTCAACGTGTTTTCTTTAATTATCTCTCTCTCTCTATATATAGAAAATTTGAAAGAAAATTTCTATTTTCTTTTTCGAGATGCGAGTGAAATGAAGTTCCAAATAATGGAATAATGCGAGACTTCAGTTTCAGGTCAGCCCTGAAAAAGTAAACTGCAATGTTCACGAAACGTCGGCAAGATTTGAAGTTTTGTGCACGATTGAAACCCGAAAAATCTCCTTTAAAACTTAAATTTATTATAATGAATCATCTTTAAAGCATTAAATCTATTAATGCAATATTTCTTATCAGTTTTCATAGATACATGTACCAGAATGTACTTTATGATCAGAGAATGATGTTTAAACTACATTATTAAATTTTTATACTAATTTAGGTATAAATGATTTTTTGACTTAAAGTATATTATTACAAAGGTTTTATACTGATTTTTGAAAGGATCAGCAAGTGAAAATTATTAGGAAAAAGTTTTTCAACATGTGTAAAAATTGTTATATATTCTAAACTATTTTCGACCAATTTTTGAAGTTTAAGACTATGTTTCTAATTCATTTCATAATTATTTTTTTAACTTTGTTTGAAATATTGTTTTTTTTTAATTTTTTAAAAATGTGTTTGAAAGTTTTGTTCAAAAAATTGTTGGAGCTTATCGAAAAAACTTGAATGATTGTTGATAAATTTGTCCAAAATTTGATTTGTATCATTTAAACTTATATTCTTGACGTAAATTTCTATAAAAAGAGTTTCGGGACATTTTTCGTAGAGAAAGTGCCTATGCCAAATACTTTCTAGAGGAGTTTGAGAATACATTTTTGAAAAAATGTACTATTGAAAATTTTGTTCTGTCTCTGGGAGCAAAAAGGTGTTTTCTATCTCATCAATGCTGTTTCGACCCTTTTGCTAGCGCTCACAATAAAAGGGTTTCGATTTATTACAAGGCTTCTAAGTTGTTATTTTTCATCTGTCAAGTAATATAATTCACATCATTTTTTTAAATGCTCACTTTGGGAAAAGGTTTTGCCCCACGAAACCTAGAAGTTTTGTGATGATTTTTTTCCAAAAGAAATTATTCTTCATTTAATCCCTTTTTTGGGAATCTTAGAAGTTGTTGTTTCAGGTTCAACCTATATTTTTTTTCGTATTTTCAGATGACTTACGATGATTTAATCAATTTGAAAATTGTTGAAACGCCATGTTTCTAAAAAATGTATTACAAACGACTTATTTTGTATGATTATAATCCATTATCATATCACCTATCACCTCAAATTTGTTTCAATTATAGAGGCTTTGGAGTTATTAACAAACATTAAACATGTGACGGCATGTTTGATTTTCACTGTACAACAATTACCTTGATTGACATTTTGTGTACGCTAAATATGCATCGTTTTAATTTCTGGCGCCAAGAATCATAGTTTACTATATCGTTAGGAGCTGGGTTCGGATACACGCAGGTATTCGATAGTCATCGGTACAGCTATCGACAGAGCCGGGCAATCGCGGTAGTGAGACGCCAGTATTGGTGATGCAATAAATACCTACTGTCAGCCCGAGGGTGAACGGAACTTATGCGTAAGGTCGATATGCCGTCAATGGCGTGCAGGTATTCCTAGAGTATTTTGATTGTTTGTTTGAAATCAGTCGAGCTGTTGAAATATAACAAAGGAAGCAAACGAATTTCTATTGACGGAGAAAAATAATACAAGCGGTCTATCGATACCAGCAGATAACTTAACTCATTGACAAAAAACATATCTAAAATAAAGAAGTGCATTTTCATTTGAAACAACTTTACTCCTTATGATATGGATATTTCTGACGAAATATCAATAATTTTGCGCATCTTCATAACTTAAATTTTACACACTCGTTGACAAGGAGATTTCTGCCGTTCCATAATGCCTTCACATCGGATAGGTTGTTGTAATTTGAACAAAAAATTCCGTGAGACAGTCATATTTTTCCGTGTAGAGGATTTTTATTTAGTGCAAAAATAACTTTCTCAACAACTACTGTAAACCGAAGTAATGTATACCATTAAGCCATTTCCCTTTTATTCGGGGTAGGCGTGACACTACCAGATTCGGGTAGTGTTTCTAGGTGGATAGTTTCTTGTAGTAAATAACTACAAGTGTGGGCTCACCACACCCACGACACGCCAACAGCACGTAGCTAGTAGTATTCCCGGACGGTCACCCATCCAAGTACTAACCGCGCCCAACACTGCTTAACTTCAGTGATCTAACAAGAACTGGGTTTTCCAGCGTGGTATGGCCGTTGACATAATATTCGAATTTTTGTTATCTTTGGCATGTCGTTAGCTTAAACTGCAGATCTGAATACACATATTGTGTTTCCTATAATAAAATGACCCCGGTTTGAATTTATGTAAAAAATAATAATTTGAGAGAGAATCTGAATATACTAGCATTACCCCCGATTATAGTACCTTTGGTGACTCTGACATTAAAATGGATGTAGCCTTAAAGCCTAAATTTAAGTCAATTTATGGTTTTATATCAGTTCAGAGACTGAATGTTCACATTGAACCTTACACAATTGATTTTTTTATTTTCATATTTATTATTCAATTATAATAATATTTCTTTTTTAGATCAAACAAGAAGTCATTTTTGTCCCTTAGTACCTAGAGAAGAAGAGTCTCGAGTGTCACATTTCAAAGAGCTTTAAGATTCAAATGAAAACCATTACTCCCACTTAACTACATATAGTTAGTTGGAATGGCGAAATGCACGAAGTACTTATATGTCTTTGAAGTTTCTAGAAGAGGTGCAGGTTATGAGGATTTGCCCCGAGAATCGCTAAAGAAAATTTATTGATTCCACCTTTTTTTCCTCGATTACCGTAGATTTATCAAATAAGGATGTTTCTCAGTATTAAATTGAGCTGTAAGTTGAAAAAGATTACAATAGCTTTACTATTGATGAATAAGAAGTTGTAAAATACGTTAAGCTTTTCTAATTGAGCATTTTCAGCATGTATTTATTGTACCTAAAAATCAAATTAATATTTCATAAAATTAGAATTATATCCAAAAATAATATACTCGTATGTTGAGCAAAATATGCAAAGACTTATTTTCAAGCTTATTCCTATAATTGGGTAGACACTCCACATATTAAAAAATCAATAACTCATTAGCATAGATTTGGCATGATTCTAATCGTGTGAAACGCCCTTTAAACCTATCTACTTTGTATCGTCTTTTAAAGATGATTAGGCGGGATACTGAATATGAATTAATTTCACTTCCACCATCTGCTATATTTGTCTAAGGTTGGAAACATGAATGAGTGATCCTAAATTCGTCATCGAAATTTATTGAATCTTTTACCCTGAGAAAGACCAACTCTAAAAAATTACTATCTTTATGAAGGAACTGGTTATTTGAAAATTATCTTTTAAATTTCACTTATATATTTCGAATTTTATTTTTATCACTCTTCCATCATTAGTGCGATTATAACGCCTTTGAACTGTCCCTGAAACAGTTTTTATAGGCCTAGGCCTTTAAAGGGTTTACTGAGGGTCCTAGGCTTATAAAGTAATGACGTACTACGAAGGTTGCCTTTTATATTCCGGGAACGGGCGATCCTGCTGCTGTCATCTGACGACCGATCACCCTATGGTTAAGTTTGACTTTTTTTAGTGATTTTTTACTCAGTATCATGTACAACAACTTGAAAAATTCATCTCAAGAAAAAAATTGAATTGACTCGTGAACATTTCCGTGCGATCATTTTTTACAACTTTCGACGTGGATTATCTCAACAACAGGGCATCAATGAACTTTATTCGACTTTTGGCGACGAAGCGTCATCAAAAACAACTGTGTATCGGTGGTTCTTTGAATTTAATCGGGGCAGTGTTTCGCTCACCGACGAAGTTCGAGAAGGTCGTCTAAAATCAGTCTTCGTCCCAAAAACCATTGATGCTTTGGGTGAGCCGTACTGAAAGATCGTCATGTGACTTACCGTGAGATTCAAGCATCCTTAGGCATTAGTGGGACCAACTTACAGTCAATATTGCAGGAACATTTGGCTGCCAAAAGATGTGTTGCCGTTGGATCCCACATAATTTGAAAATCGCTCAAAAAAGTCAGACTTTACGATAGAGACATCGGTCATCAGATGGCAGCAGCAGGATCGCCCATTCCCGGAATATAAAAGGCAGCCCTCGTATTATCTGATTTGCGAACAAAAAAAATAAACTCGCGATTATGATTGCATTGTGGTAAAAGAAAATGTATCTCACACGGCCCCCGTGTACAAGATTTTACTTTCGTGAATTTGCCAAAGCTATACGAGATAGAGCCCATGGTTTCGCCTCGTATTAGCTTTGCCTCGCCTTCGCATCAGCTACACCTCTAACTATTAATCGTGTTGCAACTTCACGTGAGGAAAAAGTGCTAGTTGGCATCCAGGTATCATAAATAACTATTGTGAAATTCTGCATTAACTTCACATTAGGAAATAACAGTAGGTGTTTTTTTTTTAATTTTCTATAATTCTCCATTTTCTTACCTATTTTCATGACTGCTTGAGATTTTTAGGGAAAAAATTGTTTAATGTAACGTATAAAGAAACATGCATTATTTAACTGGCGTGGGAAAATTTCCATGGCAGCGTTAAATCATACTAAAGCTAGTGTTGTTTTTATCATACGCTTTTTTATATTCCAATTATTCATTATTTTTTATCAAAATGGATGATCAGTCTAGAAATATAATCGATCTTAGCCTTACATCCCAATCTAGCCGCTGGAGAGTAAGTATGTGGCTCGCTAGTTTTGAGGCAAGGCAGACTAGACCGAAACAGTACAGAACGACGAAATTTTTCCATGCGCTAAGTTTTAGGGCTGCTTTTTTCATCTTGAGGGTATAGTTTTTCATCCAAGTGGGATGTATTATATCAATGTTTTATGTCCGAAAGTTTTCGAGTTGTTTTATAATCTTACTCTATATCAACGAAATATTTGCATTAAAACTGTAATGAACTCACGAATTAATTTTTTGTTCAGAAAAAGGGGTATTTTTTAAATTTCGAAAGGGATTTTCTATATTTTAAAATTTTTTCATTTTTTTAATCTTTTCCCGCGACTTTTTCCAATGTTTAGCAACAATAAAAAAGAAGCTCATATATCGTGGTCATTATATACCTACGGCGTTATAATTTTTGACGGCATAGATATGCATGGTCAATAAACTTCAATGACCTTGAAAATTGGCACCACAGGCCTGAAAAACACGGCCATATTCATGCATTTGTTATACAAAATATAGTATGAATCCTGGGGAAGAGGAACTTCGCTGATTTGTGTATGTTTTCAGTATGAGCTGAAAGAGGCAATAAAGTCCCAGTTCTCCCTCTCGATGCACAATATGCTATTACTCATTGGAAGTTTATAAAAATATGTTTTTTTTTATCCATTTGACGAATTTACATTCTTATTTTAATCAGAAAGGATTAGTTTGATGTAAAATTAACCTTCATCGGTATTTATCAAGTTTTCACGTTTCGCTCGTTAACTAGCCTTCTTTGAACAACGGTTGTGGTTTTACTCATAAAACATTCTTGTACAAAATATAAAATCTGAATTTGGAGCCAAACAAAACGAGAGACGAAGAAAATGTAAACAAAAAAATTATTTATACCGAAAAGATCTACATATGTTTTTCAAACATTTTTTTTATAAGATGCACAGTTTTTTTTTAATCGTAAAAATGTGACTAAAAATGAAAAATTCTATTTCACAGAAAAACTAAGCGATATAAGGAAAATATGTTTGGAAAGAAAATTATTATTCTGAAAAAGTTCTGTAAATTTATTTTAGAACATTTTTTTATAAGAGCTATAGTTTTTGTTTCAATCGTGAAAACACTTTTTTGAGATTTTGATTGAGAGAAAATTTACAGAGTTGCCTTGAAATAATTTTTTTTTAGGACTCACCGTTCTTCTCTTGAACATCAGAAATATTATTGACAAATTGACAATTCAAATTTTTTAATAATATATAATTTATTAGAGAATTATATAAAAACGTATCAAAATTTGAATGCATTAATTTTCTATTTGTCTGAAATCAAATCAAATTAAAAATCTTTTTGAACGTAGAGCTTTCGAAGCCGAGTGCGAAGCACGAGATCCGACAGATGCACTGAAACTGGCGAGCTGCGCGCGATGAGAATATACTCAAGCTGCGAGCAGCTTCTCAAAATTAATTTTTGCTCCGCGGAAGGTTCGATCACTCTATTTAAAATTTTACACAGGTTATGAAGGACTCAAAATAAAACTTATAAGTGCAAGGCTGTTTTTGGTTTCCATTTTGTTTTCATCCTACCCTAATGCACAGCCTTCCTGATTTCAGAATTAATTCTCCATACAGATAATTGAGATAAAAATATATAACATGATTAACCCATTTGATCTGGCGGAAGTTCTTCCATTAGTACGGTGTTTCGCTACTAAAATTGCAACATATTTTTATCTCGGGAAATGAACCATCAACCCTGACACGTTTACAACCTTTTCTTATGCCTGGTTGAATCGATTTCGAGGACACGAGGTGGTATCTTACCCAACGAGGCCACTTTTTGCTACATCCGGGTTGTTCGCCCGCGGGATTCTGGATTCTGGAACATTACGTTCACGGCGTTATATATAGAGTATACAATAAACTAAGATGCGCCTATCTCTGTACTTTGGCTCAGCACCCGACTCTCGTAAATTTTTGTTAGTCTGGTTAGTAAATAAATGAATGGCAAATGCGAAAATAAAAAATAAAAAATTGGTAAAAATCCTTCTTGTAAATCGGTGTCATTAAATTAATTCTATAATAAAAATTATGATAAATTACAAGGAGCAGGACTCGACCCAAAAATAAATAGTAAACGACCAGTCGCCTTAAATTACAAAGTTTAAAGAGCTTAGTTGAACTTTCAGGATTTTCCTGGTATTTTAGATGTCAAAGTGTTCAGTAGCAATAAGCGTGCATAAGAGAAAACACCTGAGACTCCGTTTTACGTCTAGATAAGTTTTTGCTCATTCCAGATTTTATCAGTCAACGTTCTTTTTTATTTCGGAAGAAAAATCGTAAAAGTTCATTTGAGTGAGTAGGGCTTATCTTTTTCAGGAGTCACTTTAGCATCCACCAAAAATTTTTCAGCTCTAACTGAAAAAGAAAGCAAAATACTTTATTTTTTCGATATGCCCTAGTAGTCACGAACTCGAATTGCAATGTTGCGTGACCGACGTATTTTATTTACAAAGAAGTCTTTTCAGGTAGAACCTCCAGGAAACAATACAGTCTTTTTCTAAATAAGAGATTTCCTGCAAACGATTTGAGAAGTTTCGCACGCGGATCAGTTCCAACAATCATACAGTGAAGTAACTGGTTAGGCTGAACCATTTTTCAACTTCCAAGAAAGACTGTGACACGAAGTTAAAAGCATATAACTCTTGCGAGCTATAACTATGGAGAACTACTTACTTGGCTGACCAATGTGGGTTGTTACTACTTGCCTGACCATTACTGGTCGAACTACTGTCGCGTGCTGCTCAAGATTTATGGAAAAATTACAGATCTTACGTAACAAACTGTATTTTCTGAAAAAATAACTTTTTCATGATTTATACTTCCAAAATTAAATACACGCTAACTTTTTCGAGACTATACTATTATATTAGAATACATGTACGTTATATAATAATTTTGAAGACATTCTTAGAAATGGGGTAACCGCCAGCAGAGTAACTGCGACTGGGGTAAACTCACCGTGGTGAATTGCAGGTATCTCCGGCGGACTCCGCTAGAGGCAGCACGTCACAGGCCTATAACCACGGAGACTTTACCTCGGTTGGGAGTAATCAGCTTACTAATACCCTGCTTGAATGATTACCTGAAACACTTCGTACTCCCAGTTTTTTTTTGTGAATTGTGTTTGAAAAGAGCAATATTTCTTGTTGGCGTAGACAACTATTTTTTTCTTCTGTAGCAACCAAATTCTTGTCCAAATAAAATATTGCTCTTAGTGGAATATTGATGAAGGTATGAAGGCTGGGCTAAAACGGGGTTAATGTAATGATAAATTGCATTTTGACATCCTTTTTTTATCTTTCATGGAATCTATAAATCCATAGAGATAATTAATTGAAGCTTAATGAAAATGTTATCATTATTTTCAGAATTATCGATAATAATTAAAGCGAAGGTGTGCGTCAAAATTCAATATGGCGTAACTTCTGTGATTTCAACATTTTTTAAATATGACGTTTCTAGCTTACCTTCTTATATGATAGTCATGAAAACATTTATTACGAATTTTCAAAAACGTCTGTTTTGATTCGTGTGAATTGCATCACATTTTCAGAAATACTTATTTTTTGTAGAATAAGCGTTTAAATCAAGTTCATTTTTGCATGAAAAATGCACACATATAAAAGTGGCGTAAAAGGAATATCATCTAACTGTCATTCAGAAAACTGTTTGGCTGTGACATACAAAAACATCAGAAGTTCTAAGAAAATTTTATTTATCTCCAGAAAAGAAATTTTGTGTTTGTTGAGTCAACACAGGTTTTTTTTTTGACTAGTCAAAATTTGTTGGGTCAGAAAAAATTTGGTTGCATAAATGCCAAAACCTCAGTATAAAAGCTGACAATGTCATCCGTGTGGATTTCGCATCATTTATCTATTTTTAAAAACATGTTTGTACACAAACCTCATATTATGCACAACATAAAAACAAATGGGTACGAAGCTACGTTTTCGAACAGCTCGATTGAACCTTTTAAAATAGGTAAAATGTGTAAAAACTATTGTTCTTAATGTGCCAAATGTTGAGGTTTTATAATTTCATATTTTCTAACATTTTGACGTTCTTTCATGCTGATATATATTTGCTTCAAAATATTCAATGTTATTTTTAACTCGCGATTTTAAAAATATTTTTAGTTATTTAGTCAATTACCTATTTCATGGTGCTTCAGTATCTTATTTTAAAATTGAATTATGTGGAAAAAATTATTTATATGATATGTGTGGTGAAAAAGTAGCGCTGTGATTTCTTTCATGTTTTTTTTTAGAATTTATAAATACTTATATGTTCTTTTATGCCAATAATCCGTATAGATCTAAAGAAAATATTACGTATTTGTCTTACCTGAAACTATTTTTCAAATTTGTATTGTCTCTGGAAATATATAATTTAAATAATTTTCAATGAATACAAAAAAATGCTGATTTTTCTTCTAAATAAAATATTCCTCTAGCTAAAATTATGTTTTTGATATCCTTTCCGATTTCTGAGTTGTGAGAGCATTTTCATAAAAGAAATGGGAGCATATAAATATAGCTGCTCTGCATTGTCCTTACTTGATTTATGTTGGAGGTTATTGAGCCATTTCAACGCTACGTGAACGAAGACGGCATCTGTACCCGAAGCAGATTATTTTCTTTTCTTAGCATTCGCTTTTTAAAAACTTTTCACTGGCATTCGACTTTCACCCCAACATTTCATATTGCCACTGAGCTTCTCTGTTATTGAAACTAATAGAAAGGTTTTTCCTAACGTGAATTCCATTAAGCGTGGAAGATTGACTACAAACTCTGCTTGGAAACGTCAGTTTTCTATAAACTAGTCCATTAAAAACTTGGGAATAATTTAAATCCTCCAAGCGACTTCTCTTAGCTTCTGAGATGGCAGGCAAAGTTTGATCAAATATTTGCTTTTAGTACTATGTTAGTTTTTTTGTGAATATTTCATGAAATTCATGTTGGTAAATAATCGACCTTGAAGTTGACTTCATAATCAGGTATTATATGATATGTATTGGCGAAATCGATTTTCACATTAGAAGAAAATGAAAGCATATATTAAGTAAAGTAGAGTTTTAACTAATTTCTTTGAGCAATTACAAATCAAAAAAGCATGTTCGATATAATTGTCGATCAAGAATATTTCAAAATAATCCACTTCACATTCAACAGAATTCTAATATACTTTTTCTTACCAAAACATTTGATTTTTTGTTTCAGGTGAGTTGAATTTCTACACGATCATGTTCGAAACTTTTGTGAGTACAATAGCATTTTCATTTTCATTTAGAGAAAATGTATTATCAGCTTTACGAGTTACTGAATCAGAAAGTAGGAATTTTATCCAACTTTTTTTTTGGATTACCATGAATTATCTAAGATTTCCAATAAAAATATTATTATAGAAGATCTTTGTTTCATATATATTATACTAATCAACTAAATACTTGTTGCCCAATCTTAGTATTTTCTTATAAACATGCGCAAAATAATTGGAACTCGTGATATGTAATGCATATTACAAAGCCGGAAAAATACAAGTGCAAGTTAAAACCAATCGTTAAGATATTGTTCTCATGTATATAATCCTTTTTATGATAACGACTTCGAAACATTCAGATAAATTCTTCTTAAATTCTTGAGAAAAGAATTCTTGAAACTAAAAACCTGAATTACTTTTCTCTTTTTTTCACATGACACAAGTGTTTCTCTGAAAGCTGACTCTTGTTTTTATTTTCAATCAACTTATAAGAGATACCTTCTAAAATGTCAGCAAATTCTTGATCTTCACTGTCAAGTATACTCTTGAACGTATTTTTCGAGTGAAAGGCGCTTATTATATCGAGTCGGAACCTATATCATAAACGATAGTAGGGTTGATTGTTATACAAAACATGACTTCACTCAACATTTACTGAATTGAAGCAAGTTTCGCTTGACTGAAAAAAACTTTAGATTCAAGCATAAAATAATTTTGTATGGTTTTGATAGTTTATTCATTCAAAAAAATTTGTTCTTCGAATAAAGCAGATTTTTTTCGAAGAATCAGTATGCTCAAAATACATTTTATTTGGACTAATACAATACATCTAAACCTACTTCGCTGTAAAAAGCATACCATTTTTGAAAAAAATGCGATAGAAAGAGGCAAAATGGATCAAAAGTCGTCTGAAGTAATTAATCAAATTAGAAGTGTCTATAATTAGGGCGTGGCTACGTGGACCACAATTTCGATATGTATAGCTATTTTAAGTGAACAATTTTGTCATTAAAAGTTTTATTGTATCTTTTGTCATGTTTCCATGAATTGAATTTTTGTATTTTCAAGTTATTTTTCACGATTAAAATGCAAACTACGTGTTTCATCGAAAAATGGTCAGAAACAAAGGACCCCGCACACTTTACATTAAAATTCGGCTCCGGTCAGATGGGCTGAAATTGCAATATAATATAGTTCAAAGCCTCCTGATCAAGACATCCTAATGGGTACCAGTCCAAAAAATCAAATGTTTTCGAGATAGGTGGGGTTGAATGCGAAAAATATGACCACAAGCGAATCTCATGTCCTGCTTGAAACTTAAAGATGAGGTGCAGATTTTTCAATAAAATCTGATCAGCACTATTACTGTCAACACTAGAAACACTGTTGAGTATGACATGACACATGACATGACACATGACATGACACATGACATGACACATG
>CAKNXH010058320.1:70933-97442 GCA_932178445.1 Andricus quercusramuli | reverse complement strand
ACATGACATGACATGACATGACATGACATGACATGACATGACATGACATGACATGACATGACATGACATGACATGACATGACATGACATGACATGACATGACATGACATGACATGACATGACATGACATGACATGACATGTGATCATTTTACTTTTAAAGGTTCATCTTTAATTATCTCTCGATCGTAAGTCTTAATTCAGGGCACTAATCAGACCTAACTTGTAAATAATTTTAGAAAGTCTCAACTGAAAACCTTTTTGTCTACATTTTTGTATGGCTCAAGTGAAGCCGAACATTGGGCTCAAATAAAGCATAGCTTTTTCCTGTGTATACTTAGGTACTATTCACTGGAATTGAATGGACCTCATTTAATGTTATCAGCTCCAAACTTTTTTCCACCTCGGAAATGTGGGTATATTTCAAAGATTCATACAGGGAATTGACATTGTCTAATCGGAAAAGAGGGATACCACTATTCACCTTTTTCTGACAATTTGGATAGGCGGTGGCAGTTTCAAATGCCTGCGAATGACATGTCACATTGTGTATAATATGTTATATATCGTTTCGAGGGCCGAGGAAAACCTTAGCAGACCGAACTTGCCAACATGACTGATATTTACAGCTGGAAATGTAAGGTATGAAAGAATACTGCTGAAAAGAAAGAGAGACAGAATGAGGGAGGTAGACAGAGAGAGAAAGAGAGGGAGAGGGAGAGAGAGCAAGAGGGCAAGAGAGAGAGCAAGAGGAGAAGGAAAACGGTGGTTGGCTGCTCGGGCATGCTTTTGATAACGGCAACGTCAGCATTCCTTTGTTAAGAACAACTTTGCTTCACTTCGATTTTACCCGACGAGCTGTGCGAAAATCGGATGATTGATGCTGGCATCGAGAAGCATCCATTCGCGTGACTTCAAGGGTTCATTTCAAACTTTATGCTTTATACTTCATACCGCTTCAAACTGCTGTCGATAAGACAATAAGTCACTTTCATCACTTCAACTTAACTTTTTTCAATAATTCTTCTACTGCATTTAAAATATTGATCATCGAACTGAAGTGGGCCCAAGTTTTTGGTATCGAGTTAAGTTTGCAAAATTGGTTTTTAAAGAATTTTGTAGGAAAATTCCTTATAACAGTGGCGGAGAGTTTATCTTCCAACACGCATATAACATAGCTATTTATGATGCAAGTGCGCAAACTAGGTGATTGCTGACGAATATCAAACTTGAAGCATAATCCGGAGACTTAAGTCAAATATATAGAAAAAGGAATAAGAGTAGCGGAAAATTTTAAGGGAGCAGGAGGAAAAAGAGGTAAGAGTGGGTTGAGTAGCATATAGGAGGAAGGGATGAGGATGTGTGGGCGAGGAAGAGAGCCATCAAGGAAGGTATAAATACTACCCTTCTAGAATTTTGAAATTCCTTTTATTTCAATTTGTATTCCAAATATACGGATCAGTGATGATGCATTCTCAGGATACTTCAAGGTTTGAAAATCGTAGATCGAGGGAACACAGAAAAAACTGAGTATAAGCTTTACCCGGAATTCGGGGTAAAGCTTACCTGCAACAAAAATTAACCCATGTGGGTAAACTTTACCCGCACATCTCGGGTATTATTCTGCGTTTACCTACGTTCGGGAGTAATTCTCAGTGTTTACCTTGAAGACCTGGTAAATGTCATATTGAACTATTGACAATTCTAACGAGTCGGCAAAACAACCTTTATGAAGTCGCACTTATCCGATTTGCCTGTTACACCAACCATCAGCTAACTTCACTTCAGCGATTCAAAGCTTCCCAATTTCAAATTCAAGGCTTCCCAATTTTCAAGACGGTGGTGACAACTTCAATGAGAACAAAAGACAGTTTCTGCCCATCGAGGGTAATATTTGTGTTTTACCAATACGATCAGGTAAAAATACGAAATTACCTGCAACACTATTTACCCTAAGTTTTTTCTGTGAATTGAATGCTACCGCAGAATTATTTCAGAACGTCTGCAATTGGTGAATTTCATTAGTGAGCCTATTTAAGCTCAGTAAAACGACAGTCATTTTGAAGTACATAATTCCGTGGCACATTTCGCATTATTCTTTCTGAATACGTGAGTGTCAGACAATTCGTATTTTCAATGACGCTAAAAAGTGAAAACAAGGTCGCTCAATGTTTTTAGTAGAAATATTCAAATGAATGCTCAATAGTGTTTTAGGTGAAGCATAATATTCAAATGATTCGAGGATATGAGTGAATTATTTTATTTATTTGGTATCACAATTTCATCTTTACAAGCCTGAGGGAATGCGAATGTCCTTTATTTCCGAATTTATTCATTTTTCAGAAATTCGCAAATCCGCGATAACTTCAAGCTTTTATGCAATATCTTGATTTTTGCAATATTAATAAAATCCTTTTAACTCATTCAGCGTATAAAATGATGTCCATCAACGCCGGAAAATGCACATAAAACTTATAAAACTAAACAACGGAAATACGTTTATGGTATTTTATGTCCACGAAAGCTCAAAGAGGTTATTTATAGTGCTCCATAATTTTTTTACGTAGATGGAACTATTTATACCAAGCTTGAGGCAGAAGCGTTCTCTGTATATGTAACTAACTAAGTAAGTGAATGTCTTCGAAGTCATTGCATAATAAAGCGATTTCGGGCATTGTTTATCGCGGTTTGCATGCCGGGCATGAAGCCTGAACTGAACTTTCTCGGGGGACCGGAAGTGAGCTGGAACGGGCTTTTATTGGTAGCTAGCTTTTTCCAGGGCTGCTACAGGCTGGTTTTTTTTCACCTCGCAACTCGGAAGGGAACAGATTTTACCGCTTTGCAAAACTTTTTCCAACTCTTTGTTTAACTTTATCGACATACCATATCCACAAGTCCGCATCAAATTACAATAAAGCCATTGCTTCTTTGTTTTCGTGAACAGGGGGTCGATTACGATTCTTTTCTCCCGAGTCGAAATATAGACCCTACTTTGACGCTCTTCACGCTGTCATTTGTAGGAGCTAAGGTTTTAAAGTAGAAGCTATTCCAATGCGATTTTTGCCCCTACTTTGGCGCTCTAATGGGCACAAATTTCCAAATCTTCCACTTGGAGCATCAAAATAGGGGCTCAGTTTTTGCTTCTACTTTAATGCTCCACATTCTACCTTCTCGGACAAAATAAAAATTATTTACGAAAGATTAACAAGAGTAGAGTATGACGAAAACATAGCGACATTTGCGCAATATTTTAAGTTATTTTGCATAATCATTCAACAACAATTTCTTGTTGAGCATTGAAAACAACGTGTATCTAATATTGAATAAATGAATATACAACATAATTTGGGTTTTTTCATTCGTCAACAGATCCTAAGTTTTATGCAACTTAAAATGAAAACTACTGTTTGTTGTTAAATGAAGATGCAAAATGTTATGAAATACGTACACAATGTCACAGTGTCCTCGACTCACTCAACTTTTGTTAATCTTTCGTCAATTAATATGTTTTCCGTGCACTTTTATATTCCTTTCGCTGATGAGTTATAAATCCTTTTTAACTTATAATTTTTGTATTAGAATCTTTTAAAATAGAACGAAGTAATTATTGATATCACAAAATGAACAATTATAAACCTGTAACAGCGTGTTTCAAAAACGTACGAAGTTCTATAATGAAGTAAAACATATTAGGATATAAATATCGAAGTACACATATTATAGAACAGCATAAGTTTTATTATCCTGCTCGTTTTCCTTGTTTTGCGATTCCACTTGTACTAATGTTGGTTTTTCGCCTTCGGAACCCGTATAAATATGAACTTATTAATTATTTTTATTGTTCAATCACATATACGTAGAAGACGTTCATACATTTTAATGTTCTTTCAAAATAATAAATTTGTAATAATCTTAAGAAGATAATTATTATTACTACAATAGTACTAAGTGACCATATTAAGTTGGGTTGAGGCCCCATTAACTAAAAATGTTACTGTTTTGTATTGTTAATAAAAAATATAGAATAAAAATAAAATCTGGATTCAAATCACAATTATGTTACTTTTTGGCCATGACCTCTATAACTTTTGACCTAATGAAGATATTCATTATTTTCTTTCATATTCGCAAAGCGTTTATCGTCTTCTTCCAAAATGCGATAGAGAATTGAAAAAAGGTTCAAAATTAACAAAATGGCAGCGGTTTTTATCAAACAATTAAAAATCGCTTTTCTCAAAAAACCCACATTTAAATATATGCCAATTTTTTTTTTGAGCTCGTGCTTTGGTAATAGTTTAGCTCGCAAGGTGCTTATAAAATGCCTTTCATCTATTAGCAGAAAATTTGAAAAACATTCAGAAGAATAAAAAGTGTGGGGCTTTCAAGAACATCTTTTTCATTCGTTTCTTCGAATTTTGAAAACATGAAAAAATACATTTTCTGGAAAACCACACTTTTTCTATTTTTCCAAAAAATTTTGAAAAGTTTCTAATCATAGAAGAAAGGCATCTTATAAGCATCATGCTAGCAGACTAACAAGATATCTTCATTATCAAAGTAAAAGTTTAAAAAATGGCAAAAAATTCAAAGTGGGTTTTTTGAGAAAATCGATCTTTCATTTTTCAAGAAAACCCCCTTTTGTTAATTTTAAACCTGTTTTCAATGTTCTGTCGCGCTTTGGCAGGAGACGATGAACACTCAATTAGGTCAAAAGTTATAGAGGTTTGAAGAAAAAAATTGAGTTTTTGCTCAAAATTCAAGCACAAAATTCAAATACGCCTAACTTTTTGGGATTGTTTTTTTGCAAATCGGAAAAATACCTATCGCCTAATAACCTCCGAAGAACAACATATTTCCTCCCAAGAGATTCTGCGATTCCAAATGCAGAACCCTGCCTGATTTAAAATGGAGTCGGTCGCCTGAAGAATAAAGTTAAATAGTTTCAGAATCGAATAAGAAGAAATAAATGACATAATAGGGTACAATTTTGAAAATAAATACCATTAAAGAAAATTTAAATGGCGGGATATTTGAAAAAAAATTATTAAAATAAGTTGTAAAAATTTAAATATTCTCAATATTATTTATTGTGGTATTGGAATGAAAACATTATGAATTATTTTTAACAAATTCTGTAAATAAGTAATGGAAGTTTATAGAAATAAAATTATCTTTTGAGGGTTTTGCAAAAAAAATCAGTAACTAATTATGAAATAATATGTATACAAAGTATTCTTTGGTTGAATTGAATGCAAGTAAGTTAGATTTCGAGTCATTATTATGAAAAAATGTAATTATATAGTACAATGTAAAGTAAAGTGATCTATTTACCGCCAATAGCTAGCACTTTTGCATCCAACTGAATTGTTTTTTTTTCTTCCATATCATTTGACTTTAAAAGAGCTACTTAGCCTACTTCTCTACTTTCCTTCGGAATCAATGATAAGTGAATGACATCTTGTTTTTTATCATCTATCCACCAGACCAGCGCAAACTTCTTTTCACTTGAAGCCATTTCAGATATTATTATTTTAATATTAATCACGAAAACAAAGATATTTTCTTTGACTATAACCAATAAAATTGACATTTCTACAAACTGCGGTGTTCGAGCTGGGAGGAAACAACAAAGTATTTGTTACGCGAGCGCAAGCGTCAAGACAGCGACGCCATATTTGAGCGTGAAAATTTCAAATTTCAGTTACTGTATGTGAACTGCAAAGAGAGCGAAGTCAATAAATCAAAATTAATAATACGTCAAAGCTGTTAGATTCCAGGTATAATTATATCGGAGAAATGTTCATTTCCTTATTTCTAACCGTGTGTGTACTTTCGGGACCATCGTCGTTAAGGGGTTAGCCCTACTTGCAACGCAATAAAAAAGTGAATTTTATCGATTTTTTTTTGAAAGAATGAAAAAATACTTTTTGGTCAAAGTTTGTATATTTAAAAGAGTACCATATAAACATAATTTACGCTAATTTTCATTCAAGAATACACATTATTTCATAAGCTACTACTGATACACCGTAGTATGATTTTTTGAAGGTGTATTGCGGTGAGCAACACTGCTCAGGACTCGATCATCCGAAATGGGAAAATCAAAAATATTTCAAGAAATTATAAGTTTTTCTAGTCCTTAACCTAAGTATTTGGACAAAAAATTTTTTTGACAGAATGGCGGCCAGTCAAAGTTGAGAAATCGATTTTTGTCGAAAAAAAACACATTCGTTTTTAAAATAAAAAAAAAGTTTTAAATGAAAAACAAATTCCTTCGATTAAGTACTGCTTTTTGATATCACAAAAAAGGTTGCCAAATTTGGAAATGATCGGTTAAGCGGTTTTCTAGAAATCTTGCTCACCGACTTTGAAAAAGTCGTTTCGAGAAAAACGCATTTAAAGTTCTGAAACTGCCTAGACCTAGACGGACTCGCCTACGCTTCCGACTGAATAACTTCTACAATTTCATTCAGATTTCATTAACACTTTCAGAAAATATTTTTCAAATAATTTACTTTCAGAAAATGTCAAAACCCAAAAATCGAATTTTTCAAAATTGGCAAGTAGGGTTAACCCCTTAAAAACAGCCCAATCAGACAAACGGCACCTGGTGCCGACTGTAGCAAAAGAAAATATATATGAAGATAATATCAAAGATAACATTATACAGTTATAGGTACGTGGTAAGCGCTATCCTATCTATTTCATAAAATAAGTTACTCTACAGAGTAAAAAATATATAAGAGCAATTCCATGTCAAATCATCTGAAGAATTTCAGCCATTGTTAATAGTTTTGATGAAAATTCTAGTATCCTTCCTCTTAGATGTTGCGAGGAAAAAACCCAAAATAATTGTTAAAAAAATCCAAAAACTTAGGAAATATTCAAAATTAAAATTTTTGGTCTTTTCTTCTTTATCTTTCACAACTTTGGTGATTTTAATTATATTAAGGTATATTTGTTCAATTATTCGTAATAGGACGCAGTTTTAGAAATATATATTTTTTTAACTGCGTCCTATTACGAATAATTAAAAAAATCACCTTGATAGCACTAAAATCACGAATGTTTTGAAAATTTTAGAAAAGTGGACCAAAATTTTCAATTTTGAATATCCCTCAAGTTTTTGGATTAAGAAAAAAATTATTCTAGCGTTTTTCTTTCAACACCTTGAAGAACGTATACAAGAATTTTCATCTGAATTACTAACAATAGCTGAAATCCTTGAGATGATTTGACGTGGAATTGCTTATGATTACGATATTTTTTAAGAAATGTGAAGAGATCGACTTTTGAGAACTTTCATTCAAGACCCTCCATTCAACTTAACAAATTTTAAAATTACAATTCACAACAAAGATAAATATTATGAAAAAGAAAAGATAAAACATTAGTGTTGAGCCAATTTTCCTCTGGAATAGATGTCTTGATATCATATCAAACTTTGTATTTGATTTTTGTTAACAAAAATTATTATAAAATGTTATACAGAGATTGAGAAGTATTTATCGAGGAGTTCAAAAAATATTTTTGAAATTTAGAGATTGAGAAGTGTTTAAGGAGGAGTTAAAAATATACAAAAAGTTACAGAGCGTTAAAAGAGAACTTAAAAATTCTGTCAAGATTATAGAGCTTCAAAGGAGACGTTAATGAAACTCAAGAACGTAGAGACAAGCGCTGCAATGTAGGGGCTAAGATTTATGTAGAAGCAAAATATAGAATGAAAATATCTTCAAGAGCGGCTAAGTAGGAGCTAGTAGAACAAGCAGCTTCAAAGTAGAAGGAATACTTCCACTTAGAGCATCAAAGTAGGGCCTATATTTCGACTCGGGCTCTCACATTTGACATTTCAAATTTAACATTTCTCAGTTTTTTCATTCATTCACAATTAGTTTATATTTTTCTCTGAGCCAAATTGAAAAAAAGAAAAATATAATCGTGGTATGTGAAATCAGGAAGCTCAAGGAGCATTTTTATTTAGTCTGAAATATAACCAAGGTTTTTCAATCTCCTATACGGTGTGATCTAATTTTTCGATTTGTTGATAATAAAATCTAATTTTAAACCGGAAGGTAAACAATCATACTGGTATAACTGTTCCAAAAAGTAGAATCTTAAAAATTTGCGACTTTCATTTGACACATATAAAAGATAATAGGCATCTTGTAGATCTAAGGAAGTCATAAAAGATCCTTGATGAATCAAAGCCCTAGCAGTCCTTATGATTTCTAATTTGAAATGCTGGTTATTTGTAAAATTATTAAGATTTTTAAGGTTTAAAATTAACCGATTTGAACCATCTGGGTTCGAAGTAAGAAAAATACTTTAAATAAATTGACCTTGTATGAACCGGCATTTTCGAATGACATATTTCTCTAATAAGATACCCAACTGTCCCGGAATGGACTCAACCTCACTGTAAGATCAAGAAGGCTCTGTAGGCGGATTGTTTTGAAATACAATACATTCTTAAATTATTTGATTTGCACCAATGGCTTCCATCTGTGCTTTAAACTCTTTGAGCCTACCACCAACGGTACTTACTTTAGTAAGTTGGGTCTCCTCCGAGAGCTCGGCCCTTGGCCCTGAGCTCGATCCTGGTTCTAGCTCCTGAGTGCCTTTCGAAACCTTGTGGAATTTTGTTGGTCCTTTTCCGTTACCTGCTCGCCGGTGACGACTGGCGCCTGAAAGGTGGTTGACAGGACGGTCCCTTAAAGTTTTTCGATGTTTCCTTGACATGGTTGCCTTGGACGGGGTTTTAGCTATTCGCTGGATTTTTGGAGCAATTTTTCAGTCCCAATGTCATCCTCTAATTTCTTACCGAAAAGCCATTCGTCAGTCAGAGTTTTCCCCAAGGTGATTTTCAGCGAGGCATTGAAAGTCCCGAAAATCAGTGTTTTTCTTGTGATAGATTCTTCTCATTGAAGATCGATTAACAATCTCCTTATTTTGCTAATGTTTCCTATGAGAATCAATTTGCTGATATACTCCTCTGCAAGTAACTTGTTTACCGTAGTACCCAACGCTGACAAACATAACACCAGTTTCTCCTGCTTGGATACAAGCCGATTTTCTCTTGTTTGAACATACTCATGGAGAGAAACTTTCAGTATTTCAGCGTGAATCTTTGGAGTTCGCATTACATAATTAAAACACATTACATAATTAAAACAATACAGCTTAGCACTACATCCTCATGGATTGGTGGAGCCATGACCTTTTCTGCATTCACTTTTTTCCCAATTGCTTCGAAATACTCCTTTTTTAGAATGTTTGAAGTGGCCTGATCCTTGCTTGGACCCTCTGCTCTTTTATCTTCAGATGTGCTCGCCAAAAGTGTATTTTCCTGTAAAGAGGACCCAGTGTCGTCGTCTTTGGATGGATCATCATACGATACAGAAACAGAATCGCTCAAAATGCTCGAATCCGATGAACTTGAAGATTCATCGAAATCCACGTACAAGGAATAAAAAAAATCAATTAACAGCTTGATGATAATAAGCAAAATTTACGCACAAAATTTTTTTGAATTACACAACAGTTCTCAACTGCTAGAATCTGA
Source organism: Andricus quercusramuli (assembly GCA_932178445.1). NCBI lineage: Eukaryota > Metazoa > Arthropoda > Insecta > Hymenoptera > Cynipidae > Andricus > Andricus quercusramuli. The sequence goes on along the minus strand of CAKNXH010058320.1, from coordinate 87,883 downwards.
GTCTGACACAGATTGTGTGCGTAATTCTTTATACATTTTGTAACAGCAATGTGCCTTCGATATGACAGTCAATATGACTGCGCCGAGTCATTTGACAGTCCTGAGCCATTAACCGACTTTCAATTTTTGTCCAGGCATGTAAGAAAAAACTTTTTTGCAACGTCTCTCATCCAATTATAACCAAAATTGAAATAAAAAATGATGTGTGACTTTCATCGGCAAAAGAAAGGAAAGAGAGGTTGAGGGTTATACGCACAATGGGACCGTATAGGTACGGGTGGACGTAAAATCAGCTTTGGTACTATCAGGTATCTCCTCGGAAGAGACGCGAAATACTAAATTTGATAATTTTTGTAGTATGTGAGTCTTAAAACATATAGATCTCATAGAAACTAGAGATCGAAAATTTAGACAACTCCATTTCATTATCATAAATGCAGAATGTCTACATGTTTTAAGTACTTAGCAACTACATGTTTCACTATTTGAAGTTTAGCCAACATTGTTATTGTAATTTGAGCTTGATGACTGAATTTTTGCCTTATCGCAAGAAAACTTCTGTGCTAATTGAGCTCGTTTCATTAACGTTGCCCTAGATTCCCGCCAACATCTCCTGAGCAATCTTATCGAAGGATTTCTTCGTTAGAATCGCTCTGCGCAATCTGAGCTTTTGTGATCGAATTTTGCATGGAATCCTTTTTAAAATACCATTCGCACATGCTTAGCTACATTGCCTACACACCGAGTACGAATTTGGAATTAGTAATATATTTCCAAAGCAATTTTCTCTTCAGTATTCTTACATCTATTTTTAATTTATTGTATTAGATACATTATTTATCTTCTTGTTGATAATTTTTAGAAGAAGTTAAACTTCAAAACAGGAGTCAAATTTGCGATAATTTGTTTAAAAGAGTTTTTAAGAATATTTTTATTTTACCGAGGTGTGAAATTACTTATTGCAAGAAATAATTTTGTTGACCCGCTTCAGCGAAAATATCATCTTCTTTTCAATCTTAAAATATTATGCTTGCACCTAAGTGTGGGAGATTCGTGCAGAGAAAGTAATTAAACTGAAACTTTCAGGTGCCTGCTATGCCGAAGGATTCTCTGCATCTCCAGATTGCTTTCCATATGTCTTCTATATTTTGACTTCAATTCTGTATCTTGCACAGCAATTCGGAACTTTCGGGTATATTGCATCCGAAAGTTTCATCTACTCTGAATTTATAATTAGAAATTTTTCCTAAAACTTGTAAATACGTTTTTGTTATATCTATAACTCCAAAATTGTCTAGAATTTTTTTTATAATGTTTCGAAATGTTCGAAATTATAATTCCACTCTGATATATTCTTCATTTATGTAGAATATTCAGAAGTATTTTAAAATTTGTAGAATGTTTTAGAATTCTCTAGGAAACATTAAAATATTATTTGGGACCAGTCCTAATTATTTTTGATATTGCTAAACTATTCTGAAATATTCTAGAAACATCTGAATTTTTGAAGAATGTTTAATTATATTTTATAAGGTTTTGTAGAAGAATATTGTAGAATGTTTTTAATAATTTGAAATCCATACAGTCATGTAGACCTATGTTCTTTTCTAATAAAAGATAGCTCTTCCCCTCTATCTCTCTCTATCTCCTTCTCTCCATTCAAACAGTTTCATGCGCAGGTGTCATATGTAATTGGTACTAGCTTGAAGCAAGAAAAATATCAACTAACTGGACAAAAATATAAAAAATATAAATATGAAGGAAGAACTACAGTTCACAATGTAAATTGAACAATTGAAAATTAAAATACACAGTTTTTTTAAATTCGAAAACGGGATATGTGCGCTCTTGTATGGCTGGGGTTGGTTTCTGCATATTTTTGTGAACTGCAATGAGAATTCTGATCACATTACGAATGCCCTTTGAGAAAAAGATGTTTGCATGTCCGTAACGAATTAAAGAGCTGTAATTTGTATGAGTATTCGCATTCGACAAGCATTTGATGCAGATGAGATATATATCACTCGATCGTGAAACGTGTCATGAGAGATTCGCGTTGAAAAACGAGAAACGAAAATTGAAATGTCGCTGTCAGTGTTATCGTTTTCTGCGATACTGGACCCGCACCTCCGGCTATGTCGGAACGTTGTCGAGTTTTGTTGCCACAGTGAAAACCACCCTTTGTCGACCGTTCACCAGTTGGCGTCTGCTTAATTCGATTTGCTTCTTGCCACGACCTTTGTCCCTTTACCGAAGCAAATAGCCCCGCACACTGAAGAATAATGCAATTAAGCGCGATGACATTTTCAGCGTTTTGCACCAAATTAAAGAAGATTAACTGTAAGCTCTGTTATTTCAGTGTTACTGATTAATGGCTCCTTGGGAACGTGAGAGTTATAGAAATTCTGAGTTACTCCTAGCAAAGGCAACCAAATCTATTAAACTTGGTATGCTAAAGAAGGAATTGGTATTTGTGATACAAGTGTGCAAAAATAGGTCAATGCCAACTAGTTTGAAACTGCAGCATATACCAGAGGCTCAAAGGACGAGTCTAATGTTAGCGCATGAGTGAAGAAAATACGAAAATGTAGTCGATTGCGAAGAGCTGTAGGCTTTAAACGAGCAGTAATTGCCTATGCACACACTTATCACATGCTAGCTTTGAAACAACCGTCGTAGAAATTCACTTCGTGATTTTTATTTTGTCGACGTGCAAAGTTACTTATCTCTAAAGTGCGCATGCGCGTCTATTCCGTCGGTTCGCAAAATACATGTGCATTGAAGAGCGCATGCGCTAATATCATTCTCGCAGCGTCTTCTGGATTGAAGAACTTTGTACATCATTTAGAGGCATAGAAGATTCTAATTTTAAGGTGAGTGTTGCGAAAAAGTACTTGATAGAGATAATTTTTAATTGCACTCATGGAAAGACATGCGCTATTTACAGCTCATAATAGTGTCTAGAAAAAAAGTTATAAATAATTTCTTATAAAATACAGAAAAGAGTTCAGAAGATTACTATAGTAATTTCAATACGAATGAACGCCTTTTGGTAGTCAAAATATGTAATGAGTTGGTTTTCCACCGAATCAACGACCTCATGCAACGTTGCCAAATGGCACGTCAATGTTCGTCAACAAGTTGACTTACACCACTTCAAGATTAATTATGATATATATGTATTTATTGCCGGTAACTTTTTAGTGAATTATTTGTTATGACATGCAGAAAAAAACCTTCTACTATGTCATACGTGTAAGTTCTCTGTTGAAATGTCTTGCATTTTTTAATAGAAATCTGCAATTTATATGATTTTGTTAGGTTAGATCCATGAGACAAAATGTTCATTTATAAGCTTATATTTCCACACCAGAGGGTAAAAAAAATTCGTATATTATACAGCCTGATGCGGAATTAATACATGTTCAATACGTTTCAATGGCATTACAAAATCTGAATCTAAGAGCAAAATATGTCATTCTGGTCAAAGTTTTGAAGAAATGGACCCTTCATGACCATTTTTTTAAACGACGCAAGGCGGGAATCTGGCTATATGACCGTAAGGGTCCTTTGCATATGAAGATACAGATATGCCGTTGTTTACGGGGACCAGGGTAAAATAATATGAATGTTAGAAAAACCATTTGAAATTTGTATGGTTAACTAAGAGTATACAAATTTTTTTTATATGAATTGGATTTCCGCTGGGTTCATGCAATGAGAAGATGTCGATGGAAAAGTATACGGTTGCTCGTTGAATATATAATTTTGTCAGTAAAATCTATGCTAATAGCATAATTTGGATGGCCTACCGATGAAGAATTGTAGATTTGTAGTACTGACCCAGTATGGTTCAAACTCCTGATGATAACTATGTCTATATTGATATACTACTAGCAAACAACTGATGCAGTGTTTTTAGAATTTATGGTGTTTCGATGTGGTTTCGCATTAGGGAGATTATTTTGAGCGTGCAGAAAGCAAGGTAGAATAGATTATGTGTCTAAATAACGTTAAATTTTCCATTTTGAAGTAGCAACGTGTAAGTACGTTATGTTGGCGGAGGTAACGCAGCTTATTTCCGTGTTTCGCACTATTCCCTTCTTCTTGTTTCCATCAAGTTTGAAATTTTCACCCTTAGTAAATATACATATTTTCACTCGACAGTGAGTGATTTTCCACTTTTGAATTAGAGAATATTTAGAATAATAAAATTATTAACTTTTTACTTATATATGAAGGCCCACTTTTGTAAATTCTGATTTCGTAGAATTTCACTAGTAATAAGTGAAATTTAACATATTCGAATTGTTGTTTCCCAAAGAAATATTTATTACTTAAGATACAAACATGTGGAAACTAAAGTTTTCGTATATGGTAAGTATTTCTCATAAGAAGAAAAAAAAATTCTCATAATATTTTATTGTTAAAAATATAATGTCAGTCTCTCCTTTTTGGATAATTTTTGCTCAATACTATAGCGATGTATAGTAATATACCTAAGAAAAATCTTTCCTTTTCTCACATATCCTCTAATCTTATTCTATTTGGTGAAATATGTATAGCTAAAGTTTGTCATAAGGACAACCGCAGGATTTCGCCGGGAGCCGGGGCTAAACTGAAAAATTGCACCCCCTCCCAGCGAAATCGCGGTAAAATTTCAACTGTAACCACGTCTCATGACCGTGAGATAGGTAGTTACAGGCTGCGATGAATTCAATACGATGATCTGGCAAAAGTCTCCTCCACTATGAGGACATGAAGCGACCCAAGGACGACCGCCTTCTGCATTTTCCCCGCAAGTGCCAAAGCATTTTTGGCACCTCCAAGAGCGCCGATGATTGAGACGATTAGCTTAGCAGAATATTCGGGGTATAACCGTCGCAACCGTCGGGGCAACCGTCAGGCCTCGAGTGCGCAACAGAAACAATTGTCGAGAATAGGAAGTTCCAGTATATATAGCACTTCTCATTTCCGAAAATTAACTCTATTTCCCTAGGAGCGTTTAGCATGAGTTGCACAACTAGATATAATGTGTCCTAGATGCTCGGGGTGTGCATGACACGCTCTGCAGCTATCATCAGGAATATCTTGGCTCAAAATGTGGCGTCGGTATGCTAGAGTGGAAATGACACCCTCTTGACATGCCAAAATGAAACCCTCCGTGCCCGACTTCGATCCGGATGATTTAAGGAAAGCATACGTTAGCTCATACGACATCGACTGATCCTCCACATGTCTGTGGAAGATGCCGTGCATCCTCCTGTCGAGGAACTCTTTGCAGAAGTTTTTCTCCTGTGCTTTCTTAATCCGGGCCTTGTGAAGTGAGTATTCAAGATGGATAAGATTTGATGCATTTTGCTCACCCCTGGTATTTAAGTCAAGGCCGAGTCTTCCAGAAGCCTCCTCTGCTGCTTTGTACAGAAACACCCCTTTGCCCGCTTCTTCATGTTTCCTGACCATTTCAAGAAGACGGTCTTGTCCATTTGAGATGTAAAGTCGCGGAACAGAAGACTTAGAAGACTTAAGATGCATGCTTTTTTTCAAGTGCAAAACCTTTCGCGTCCCGATATCAAGGAATATCGTCTTCGTCCTTCGCTCCATGGAACTGCTCCAAATGAGTAGAGTACTACCGGGACGGCAAGCATGTTCGTTGCAGATACTTTGTTCTTAGCCAACAGTTCGGAAGACAAAATCTGCCGGATGAGACGTTTGTATCTGCTTGGGAGATTATACTTTATAGATGTCACGTCCTGAATGCGGCTCTGTGGCACGCCCAGGTATGTATAGGTCTCTCCAGCGCTAAGGTATCGTATAGCGCTTCTGTCGACGAGCTCAGGGTCTTCGGGGATGCCATTAAGTTATGCTTTCTTCAAATAAACTGTGGCGCATTTATTTAACCCGAAGTCCATTCCAATCTCTCGAGTGTACCATTTGACAATTTCTAGAGCTTGATGTAGTTTCTCTTTTTTCCTAGCATGGATCTTGAGATAGTCCATGTAAAATACATGAGTGACCTTATGCTTTCGATTTCCAGGTTTGCCACAGAGGTACCCTTCGGAATGACGAAGTGCGAGAGACAGTGGCAATAATGTGCGACAAAAGAGAAGAGGGCTCATGGTGTCGACCGGAAACACACCTTTCTGAAAGGTGACACTGTTAGTGATCACACGATGTTTTCCAGATGAGACAGTAAATCTGGTTTTCCAAAGCTGCATTAATCTCTCTATGCACCTCACGATGTGTGGATGCACCTTCAAGCTTTCCAACAGACAGATGATAAGTCTATGGGTGGTTGAATCGAAAGCTTTCCGGTAATCAATCCAGGCCATCGATAGGAATCTCTGATAGGATGCTGCGTCTTTAGAAACACATCTATCGATGAGTAGGTTCTCCCGACATTCTGCTACGCCTTTCTTTGAGCCGCGAACCTGCCACGCAGGTTCAATTGTCCGAAGAATGCTATCACTTAGGATACCTGTAAAGATTTCATACAGTGTGTTCAGACAAGTTACAGACAAGTTACAAGAGGGTAACTTCTTCCACCAGAAGCTCTTGCTACCATCTGGACCGGGGGCATAATAGTTCTTCATGCCTCTTAATACGTTTTTCACCTCCTCGGTAGTGATAGGTGGGCATTCCTCCTCAGCTGTTATGAGGGCATTGCATAGCTCCTTGGGGCTTTTTATATTCTTTGAGTCTCCTTGAAGTGGATGTTGGACCTCGTAGACTTCTCTTCAAAATGCTTCGACCTCCTCTGGTTTGGGTGGATGGTCGAGAGTAACTGGAGGGTCTTGGAAGAGTGGAGATGGGTCAGACAAAAACTGTTGATTTTCTCTGACCCACCTCTCCGTACGCTTTAGAATTTTCTTAGCGTTCGATAGTACTCGTATTCTGTCAACATTATGCTGCCTGATGGTCAGTAGCTTTGACTTGTTGATTGTGTGATGACGGATCCGTAGTTCGCGCGCGAACTTTCGAACCTTGGCAGTGAAAGTCCTGCCAGATGTTATGTAGTCATTTGCACACTGAATGCGGGACCTGTACTGTCTTGCCCAGCCAATTTTTGTGCTGAGTTAATGTATTCGTCTTTTGGTCTTATGATCAACCGTTGATTTTGTTTTTCGGTTTGCATCTGCCAAAGTTCTCGCTGCACTGTATACAGCACAATTGATTGTCCAGAGGTCGCATTCTTCGGAAAAATCTTCACGAAGCTCATCATCCAGTTCAGTCAGATCTTTGGGCTTGGGAGAAACCTGAATGTTGATATTTCTCCGAGTCCTGAAGCATCGTTCTTCGTCTATTGATTGTGATTGTATTCGTGGTTGGTCTCAGTGTCGCCACTCTTTCTCTGATGCCGGCTTGTTCTGGCTGCGGTAGAGTAGGCGCTCCGCTTACATAGCCCTTTTTTCGGCATTTTTGTCCGACCCATTGTCGAAGTAAAGAAAGTAGAGGTTGGAAAATTTCACCAAGAGCTACTCCACAAGCATATGGACGGAAACTTTCACAGAAATATAGAAAAACATTCCTTGTCGAAGGAGCAATCTTTTGCTTTGCTCAAATCATCGGGACTCCATTCGGGTACAGAGGTTTTTTTTCGCATGCCAGGACGGTGTCATTTCCACCTTAGCATACCGTGACCGCACATTATGTCAAAAAGTTCCCAGTGATAAGTGCAGAGCGTGTCATGCACACGCTGAGTACCTAGAACACATACTATCAGGATGTCCGACCCATGCAGGAACGACGTATATATATAGAAATAATGCGGCCCTAAGAGTACTTTATTACCATCTTTGTCGCTCAATTGTCCGAAACGAGAAGTGCAAAATTTTCTGGAACTACGATTTCGGGCAGCAGTCTCCGTTGCGCACTCGAGGCCTGAAATTGTTCTCCAAGACTTCGAGAAACTAACTATATTCGTGATAGAATTCTCGGCTCCGTCCGAATACAACGTCACTGCTAAGGAGAAAGAAAAAGAGGAGAGGTATCAAAACCTTAAAACTGTACCAACTGTACCCAAAATATTCGGTGCGAGTAATTGTCCTTGTCATAGGTGCTCTCGGAGGTGCGAAACTATCACTGGTTCGTAAACTTAAGGCCATAACCGCGTGCCAAAAATATGCCAAGGCACTTACGAGATGGATGCAGAAAGCTGTCATCCTTGGGTCGCTTCGTGTCCTCAAGACACACAAGGGTTTCGCCGGCCTGTCGTTGTGAAATTCGTCATGCCCTGTGACCACCCATCTCACGGCTGTGAGACGTGGCCATAGGTGTGTTTTACCGCGGTTCTACTGGGTGCTATTGACATTGTTTAGATGGCAGTGGCTGTTAGTGGGAACCTGCGGTGGTTGTTTAACACTTTTTTTTATCACATATATATATATATATATATATATATATATATATATATATATATACATATATGTATATATTGTTTTTGATAACTTTTAATTTAGGCGGTTCTTTTGCATTAAGCCAGGTGTAAAGAATTTTCAGTTTCAGTTAACGTTATTTAATTGCCGTGATTTTTTCTAACGTAAATTTTTTAGATATAATTATAAATGTAAAGAAGATTTTTCAATGGTTATTAGGGACAATTTTTTTCTGCATTTGATTGCAAATTTTGCTTCAATCAAAAAATTATATTTTTTATTTTATCCCTGACTGTCTCACCGGACTCTTTAGTAAGGCAAAGTGAATTAGTCCTGCCTCAGACATGACATTTTATAATTTAATTGACATAAATTCCATTATAATGTATATTTTCTCAACAAAATTTTGTTTGTAAATTTGATAAATTTAATGCTATTGTTAATTGATGATGTTATAAAGCATTCCAGACACGGATGGGAGCTGAAACATAAGTTAATTGACCTAAATTCCAATTTTATTTATTAACATAATTTATGAAGACACGTTAGTTTTATGATACGGGAGTAGCTCCATTACAGGACGTCGGCATTTAAGGCTGCTCTAGGTATAAAGTCAAGCTCAGAAATTAAAATGACTGAATCTTCAACTTGCTTGATGAAATCACAAAAAAATTTCCATCTATGATAGTAAAGAATTTAAGATAAGCACCCTGTGCATATTCAGTACAAAACTGGTTAGTCATAATTGTTTAATTAAATATTTTTATTTTCATATTTTTGAGTTTTCCTCATATTTTAGACAAATGTCGCAATTTTCATTCAATTTTAGTTAACAACAGCTCATTTCATGTGTTCATAGATTCTTTACAATTCTATTTTTTAATTTTTTTCAAAAATATTATATATGTTTAACTGACAAATGAATAACTAAGAATAGCAGGACATATTATTCCTGAATAAATTAATTTCCATAAAAACATAACAGATAAAATCCTGAGAATCCTTTAGGAATAATATTTAAACAAAAAATAATTACCTGAACCATTTTTTAAATCATTTATGTTAATGTTTCTTTGTTAAAATGCATTGCAATAATAATCGATCAACAATTTTTTTAATGAAATTGAACCTTGAGTAATTTTGATCTTGACTGTACATCTAGAACATACTTAGCCTGTGGGCTATTCTCGATGATTTTATGAGTCTTTAATCAGTGCCAGACTATCAAAGTCTCTACCAAGTCATAGGGAAGATCGTATACCAGATTTACTGACCCGTCTTGGCAGTCGTCTTCACTCTGAAGTATCAGCTACCTCAAATTATCTGTAGTTTCAACAAAATAGTAGGGATTGCATTCCATGAAATCATGCATAATTTTAACGACTCGTGATAATCTAATTTGGGAAATATCTCCGCAAATTAAGAAATTGGGTAATTATGCATTTCTGACTGTTTGCAAGGCCTTAATTGTGTGCAAGATCTCGCTAGCTCACAATTTCGACCTGACTCACGCAGATCGAACCGAAATAAGCTCGCACGGCACACAAGCCTTGCAGGTCTCTAAAGGCTTGCACAAGCAGGAGGTTATGTAATTTCTCTTATCTTTCATTTTACTTCTACGCGAATTTCAAATTCACCTCAGTTCAGATCTTCGTCAAAAAATTGACAACCGCTATGAATTTTGACAAAAAACTGAAGTCAGTTATAAATAAGAATATTTAATTGAACAATTATGAGTTTAACCATTGTTGGACTGAATAAGCTTAATGTTCTTAGTTAAAATTCTTTACCATTATAGATGGACATTTTTTGGGGATTTTATAAAGCAAGTTGAAGATTCAGTCATTTTGATTTTTGAGCTTGACTTGACACCTAGAACATTCTTAAATGGCGACGTCCTGTGATGGATTTACTCTCCTATCATAAAATTAACATTTCTTCTGTACATTTGAGGCATTTTAAACAAGTCCTCCATAAAACTTTAGAATATATTTGTTCTAAACATAATTTATTTTTCTAATTCTCATAAAATATACAAATAAATAAGATTAAATTTAATGTCAACTGAATTAAATTTCAGTCCCTATCCGTGTCTGAAAGGTTTTACATCATTAACCGTAAAATTTAGCAAATTTACAAACAAAATTTTGTTGAGAAAATATATACTATAATGGAACTTATGTCAATTAAACTCTAAAATATCATATCTGAGGCAGGACTGAATCACATTACCTTACTAAAGAGTCCGATGAGACAGTCCGGAACAAAATAAAAAATATATAATTTTTTAATTGAACAAAAATTTAAAACAAATTTGGAAAAAATTGACCCTAATGCCCATCGAAAAATCTTTTCTATGTTTGTAATTACATGTAAAAAATATAGGTCAGCAAAAATCAAATTTTATTTTCAATTCGAGTTTAGGTGCTACAAATATCCACATTGTCGCGGGATTGAATCGCAAGACGGGAATACTAATGTACTCTATGCTGATTTCAAATTCGACAAGAAAAGTATAGAATTTTTTGTTTTCGCAAAAAATACTGCAGAATTTAAGTGAACCGCCTAAATTAAAAGTTATTAAAGAATAGATATATATTTTTTCCAAAAAGGAAAGAATGACATAAAACTTTTATCTATGAAATATTATGAGAATTATTTTCTCATGTTTATTAAAAATACTTACCTTATACGAAAACTTTAGTTTCCACATGTTTGTGTCTACAGTAATGAATATTCCTTTGAGAAACGGCAGAAGACATTAAAACTATTGCCAATAGCCTATTTTGTCTTGAATAATTAAAAAAAAAGTTAATTTCTGTTCGAACGGCCTCGTGTTTTTTTTAAATAATTTAAGCCAGGCATAGGTTACCTCTATTTTTATGTTCCTTACGATTTCCCGTAATTCAAACGAAAACTATTACTATATATGAGCCGTTCTCTAGAAAAACGGCTCAAGTCGTTTTAGGTCGTTTCTAAAATTTATGAATTATTACATTGCTGCGCGGCTCTATTATGTGTATGTGAAGTTTCAAGCATTTTAAACCAATGGATAAGCTTACACAGTTGGTATAGAAGGCAGTCCGTTGCGACCCGATCGCGCGCAGTAGTTACGGGCATATTATATATAAATAATATTTTATAACAATATTGAAATAAATGTAATTGTAATAATGTATAATGAGTTTCAAATAAAATTATTGCAATACTATCACTTTATCCTACGTTACGCATCTTTTTGAAGACTTTTTCAGTCCTTCTCCTTTAAAACGGCTTGAGTATTATTTATTAATACGCTGATAAATATTAATACGTAATGTTTAATTTTTTCCGACCGGTCGCAATTCATTACTGGATACTATAACTTTCAAGCGAAACATCTAAAGTACGCGAAAATAAAAATAACCACTTATCGAACACTGTACATACTTAAAAATGCAAGTATCGCAAAACGATATTTTTCGACTTAAGCCGTTTTTCTGGAGAACGGCTCATATGTATATTGAGTCAGAAACATGCGGAAATTGTCCTAATTTAAATCTGTTAAATTCTGCTTATTACCAGTGAAGCATTATCTGAAAAGATTTACAAGTTGATGGGTCAGCGGTTAAGGAATCATCAGGAGAAGAGGTCGATGAAGAGGACAGTGAACTGAGTGGTTCAGAGTCAATAATCTCGAAACAGCCGTCGCAAGCGACATCACAATGGTCGTCTTCTAGTTTTCACCTACCTAAAGAAAAAACGTCTGTTGATCTTGAAGCCTTGTCTCTGGTTCCCCAGGTAAAGGAAAATGAACCAGCAATACCTCCACCGAGTCCAGGGATCAGGGCTCAAGGTATTTCTTGTCAAAAGTTGGGAACAGCAGGTTAGAACAAAATAATGTATAAGGAGGTGCAAAGGAAGCTGCAGGCTGCTCCAGTGTTTGAATCATTGAAAGAGAAAAGTCAGATAGAAGGTTCGGTGCAAAAAACCTTTGTCAATTCCTTACTGACAAGAATGGATGAGATGGCAGGAACTCATAGCTAGCTAAAGCAGAGACAGAGAATAACAGAAGGAATGAAAATACTGGCGCAGAAGCACCCGGTAGCCTATGTGGATATAGAGGCCACATTCCTTGACGATTCCTCTGTTAAGGAGACCTCAGATGATCTTCATTTCACTTGTGCTAGAATAGCGGAGATGATTGAGATGAGAAGGAAAGTATTTAAGCCTATGGAGAATTATCAGGCAGCGAAGCTGGCGGAAATCCCTCCATCAGAGTGCCGTCTTTTTTGTGAGGATTCACATTCCAAGTTTTTAGATCAGCAAGGAGGTTTCCATAAAGTTTTTCAACAAGGTCGAAAAAGTTTCAAGAATAAAGATATTTCTAAGTTCATTTTCAAGTCCAATCGCTCTGTTGGTTTGCGTGGATCTTCTCAACTTCAGAGGTGCAAACCTCAAAGTGGATGGTCATCCTTTCGTAAGCCAAATTCCAAGGACTATAGTTCCAGAGACTATAGGAAGGACCCAAAGGGGGGTGCTTCAAGAAAAAAGGATCAACGTTCACATAGATTGTTACTATCCGTTTTGAGTAGGCCAGTTAAATCACTTCATCCCGCAGTGGCAACAGATGAAAGCGCCCGATCACGTACTAGAAATGCTAAAAGGATATGCGATATCATTCATAAAAAGTCCTTTGTCGAACCTTCATCGAAAGAAATCATAAGGAGATTCGCCACCAAAGTATCTTACCAGATTTAGGTGGAAATGAGAAACTTGTTAGATTTGGGTGTAAAAGAAAAGGCTGTGTGGACTACAGGATTTATTTAGCCAATGTTTCTTGTCCCAAAGCCAGATGGAAAGTTTCGTCAAATTTTCCATTTATACCGTCTAAACGAATGCCTTCTCCCAAAAAAGGTTCGGTTGATATAGCAGCTAACGGTGCCGAAATTCCTTCAAAGAAACGATTTTTTGATAAAATTGGATCTGTCACAGGCTTATTTCCATATTCCAATAAAACGGAGTCATCGAAGATATCTTTGCCTCTCGTACAACGGTCAGGTTAAAAAAATGACGTGCCTCCCATTCGGCCTGGCAACTGCCCCACTGGCTTCCTCGAGGATAACCAATTGGTTGGCGAGTGTTTTTCGTCAAGAAGGATTGCGGATATTAGTTCATCTGGACGACTTCTTTTTGGCTCATGAGGATCAGCGAATACTACAAGATCAGCTGAGTCAAGTGATTCATCGTCTTCGGTTCTTGGGTTGGTTGCTAAATACCCAAAAGTCTGTTATGACTCCTACAAGAGAGTTAGAATTTTTAGGAATAATATGGAACACGGAAGCGAACATGATGTACTTACCGGACGAGAAAAAAATTCGAATTTTGAAGGACATTTATCGCATCAGGTTGCCAGGAAGGTGGGACTGACATTAGGAATGTCCTTACTAGGAAAGCTCAATTTTGTATCAACAGTGTCTCCCTTGGGTCGCCTGTTTTCACGCAAACTACAGAGAGCGAGTCAAATTTTATTGCAGGAAAACCAGAGAAGGAAGTTCTCGGTACCACTAGAAGCGTTAAACGATTGTGTTTGGTGGGAAGAGAACACTGATCAAATGTGTCCGATTTTCGAACAGGATCCGACAGTTTTCCTGACAACGGATGCATCAGCAACAGGATGGGGGTTTCATCTAGACAACGAGTTAAGAGCAGGGACTTGGAATTCGGAGCACATAGAATGGCATGTGAACCGTATGGAGTTGTGCACGGTTTTAATAGCACTTCAGATGTTCAAGAAAAGGCTGCAGAACAAATCAGTGATGGTGCAGTCAGACAACAAGACTCTTGTGGTATACATACGCAAACAGGAATTCCTTCTGGGCGTAGTCAAAGAGTTGCTCTCCTTGGCTCACCAACATCGAATTCGGCTGATTCCCTTTTATATACGAAGGTCAATATAATTGCCTGGCAGACAGACTATCAATGGGTCTACCTCTGACCGATTGGCACTTGAGGAGCGATGTGACAGACTCGATTTTCAAGAAATGGGGAACCCCTCAGATAGACTCGCTTGCAACGAGTCAATCCAAAGTATTCTTAAATTATGTGACAATAGAATTCAACGATACAGAGGCATTGTTCGACAACGCCTTCAGCAGAAGGTGTGACGTACATCTGGCCTGGGTTTTTCCGCCACCTCCTCTGATACCGAAGGTGCTTTAACATTTGAACGAGGCAAAGGGTGCGTTCTTAGTAGTAACCCCCAGGTGAGAAAAGACCTTTCGGAGAGGAGACCTGAAGAGCAGGGCAATATCAGCCCCATTCCAGCTGCTGAACTTGGAGAACTCTCTAGTAGACATGGTGACCGGTGTCCCACCGCAGAATGTCAAGGATCTTTGTTTGGAGGTCTGGAAAATCTTCGGCATGAAGGTATTCGACATAAAAAACATATGGGTCGGCTTGGAAACAATGGTCTGAATATTGCAAAAAGAACAAGTTGATGCCAAAAAATCCCACGCCTCAACAACTCACGTCCAATTTGAGTTTCTTATTTCACGTCAAAAAACAGGCTTTTAGAACCATCCTTACTAAGAAGTCGGTAATTAGCTCATTTGCGGATCCGGAGGGGGGTGAAAAACTGAGCTCGCATCCCTTGGTGAAATCCTTGCTCAAGGCGATCAGTATAAGAGAAGCTGAAGAGGTTACACCTAGGAACAAATTTAGAATGTAGAAATTCTTATCCAGTGGTTGAAACAACACCCCCCGAATACGGAAGGCATCTTTCAAGTTTCGAGGCACACAGCTTTGTGGCTTCTCCTTGCCTCAGGAAGATCTGCCGTACAAACTAAAAAGATACATAAGTTCAATCTCACTCGAACTGAGAAAATCGAGAAAAACTGTTTGTCCAAAGAACTCTAATATCGAATAATATTTTTGATAATCTATATACACTATTAGGGTAAAAATACTGTGTTCTTTCATATTTTGCAATAAAAAATTAATTTTTAAAATAATTTCTATTAAAAAATGGACTTGCGTGTTTTTAATCGTCGCGAAAAGTCGAAAATACAAGGCAAAAAGAACACAAAGTCACTTGCGGACAGTGCCTTTATCGTATAGCTCGAGCGCGGCCTCGAAATCCAACAGAAAAACATACATAAGGGACACTATGCGGGGTGGTGGGGGCTGGCCTTAGTCTCATATATATATTATCGATCAGCTTATTCCAAATATCCTGATCTTCGCATAAAATAGTGTTTGCACTATTGTATTGTCATTAATATTGTAATTAATATAGTGCCGAAAAAATTAATTTTTAGTAATAAAATAATATTTTAAATGAAAATAAATATGCTGAAATAAAATAACAAATTAAGTAGAAAAACATATAATCCATCAAATAAATTCTAATTCTTTCAATGAAATCGAATGGCGTAATCAATTCTTTCGAATCTGATGTAAGTATAATAATTGCGTTTACAATTTGTTTGAAAAAAGGTAAAATTAGATTAGTTTCCATGACAAATTATCTTTTGATCAAATGCTCTCTCTGAAAATTAACTTCTTTGTTATGTCTTTTTGTGTCTACTGAATTGTCCGTGGGAAAATTGAAGTTTTTTTAATGCTTTATAAAAAAGTTTCTTACACTTTTATATCTTACTTGTGAGAAAAAATCTAAGCAAAAAAAACAGGATACATATCATGGTGTTCCAAGAAATGACTATTTTGCCTAGTTTAACTGGATTACTAGATAAAATGATAATAACTAAATTATTATAAATAGCTGTGAATTCGATCTCGAGTTTTTCTACTTCGTTTGTATTTATAATTATATGGTGCTCATTTCACGAGCTCTTTGCTTCCCGTTAGCAAATGTATTTGCTTCCTCATAGAGAAAGCATTAGTTTTTTTTAATAATAGATAAACCAAAAGACTTCATTTTGATCAATTTAAAAATAGAAATCTACAAAAAATCCAAAATGACAAAATAATACAAACATTTTTTTTAACACAAACACAAATCAGACAAATGAAATTTGGTATTCGAAATAATTTTTCTAGCGTCAAATTTGAAATTTGTCAACGACTAAAGTTCTTCGGTTTGAAACAGACGATTCGAATATTATAAATAAATAAATCAAGGAATCTTTTTCGTTCTTGCATCAACTTTGAATTATGTTAATGAAAGAAGTTTTATTATAAAAAACCGATTTTTAAAATATTATTGACTGCAAAAAAAATGAAAGAAATATTTTTATAAATCGGTGGGTCAGTTTCAAGATATTATTTGGGAAAATGAGCCCTCCCAATTTCATCAATTTATCTGCAACCGTTTTCTATTCATCGTGTTCGCAAAAAAGCGTGACATCCATACATCCACACACACACACACATCTGGACAATTGCTTAGAGCATTGTATTAGACATTTTCGAATTAGGGAGGGTTTAATCGAATGAATTTAAAAATTTTGGAAAATGTTACCATTACAAAGCTTCCTCTATGAGGAAGGAAAAATTAATTTTGCTTTAAGGCATCTGCATTTTTGTAGATAAAATGTAATTATTAAACCCATATAACCCAATAAATTTGTACCTA